>NXFB01002558.1:0-10221 GCA_002525835.2 Ipomoea batatas
TTAACTGCAAACTATACTTGTAGTTGCTCTTTCTGCACTATGTATTGGGAAACCAAATGATGCCTCGCAAAATTCTGTTTCTAATCTTGAGGATATGCCTTCTGCAAATAAGAGCAGAATATATATATATATCAGAAAGTGAATATTTCAACTCTGCCAGGGGAAAAAATTAAAGCAGAAGCAAATGATGCTAACAGAATTCAAAAATCTGCTGGCCTGGCCTATTCAAATTTTCAAAGGATGTCCACAAGATGTGACTTACCCTACAACCAAGTGAGTGCTGATATTCAGGGTTTCATTTCTCCAAATGAAAAGAACGTAACTCAAAGGACAGCAGGAGTTATATTGATCTGGAATGTGAATCTCCAAATGGCTCCAGGTAGTTGTCTTAGCCCTTTTAATATCTATGATTTGATGAATATCTCCAAAGGACAGCAGGAGTTATATTGATCTGGAATGTGAATCTCCAAATGATTGCATACCTTATTATCGAAATTCCATTCTTCTAGCATTCAGTTTGAAGAAACCAATAAACTGCTGCTCTGTTCATTGTCTTAGATAACGAGCTCTCATTTTTATTCTGTAATGGCAATTAATATGTTAGTAGGTGCTCAGGAGAAGCATTAGGAGCAGTATGCACTGGTGACCCTCAATCAACCTTCGTAACAGAAACTCCTGTTGTTAGTGGCACTATTCATTCAACTTCTCCTGAATCTTTCTCCATGGAATATTCCAATTCAACAATTATTCAAGCATCTGTTCAGGAGAAAACACTTGGATTTATCATCGGGTAGCCATCTCCAGGGACACAAACTTGATTCTGCAGTTGCCAGTACACCTATTGATGATTGCTCTCCACCCTCCTTAAGGAAGACCAAAGGTGAAAACTGTGGTATTGAATGTGATTCCATGTTTAGCCTATCACATGAGTATGAGTCTAAATCTCCTTGGGATAGACCACAAACCCTGAATCATTGTGATAAATCATATTCGAAGTCTAGCCTTGCTATGAACAAGCTAAGAGACAGTTAAGTGCTCAATGATTTCATCAACAAAGCTTCACCTAAAATCACTTTGGAAGAGGAAATTGGATCTTGATGTAAAGATGATGGATGTGAAATCAAGCATTCCTATTTTGGTATTTGATATGGAATCAATTAATCAGCGAATCTACAATATAACTTGTGAAAGTATTCCTGCTCAGGGGATTTGGTGTAAAGATGATGGATGTGTATTCAAAACTGTCTTCTGCCCCTTTTGTGCCAACCCCAACAATTGTCTTGGAGTAGAGGTCATGGCTGCTGATGCATCAAATGTCCAATTTCTGATCAAGGTATAGTTTTGAGCAGTCTCTGTTGCAGTACATTGTCAAGCCCAAATTATGTGTCATCAATCCTTAAACATAGGTACATTTGGCTTCATCTGTGATTACCTTTTCTAGTAACTGACAACCTTTCTGCTTTCATTTATGTGTGCAGATACTATTTTATTCTGATTCCCTCTTGATAAAGGCAGCTGAAACATCAACAATGGTAAGCTCCTCATCCAGTCTTGTCCCCCACTATCATTTTACGATTGCTGTAAAGTTTAAATTGTTAGGAACATTTGTAATTTAGATTTTGATGATACCAAAAGATAGGAATTTTAGTCCACTATTTATTTTATCTATTAGACTTAGGATATTTCTGCTCTAATTCGAATAATCCGAATTGTAACTCGAGAAATCACATTTTGGATGAACAAAACAATCCGAGTAAAAACTCGAAAGGTTACGCTTTAGGCAGTCTCATCAAAAGTTCGAATAAACAGCTTGAAGATTAAGACATCGACGAGTTAAAGACTTTTAAGAGTTCGAGATGAAGATTTGAAGAGTAAAAGACCTCAAGAACGAAAGGTTGCAAAGACCGAATGTTTGCCTAGTAGTTAAAGGTAATTCTGAACTTAGTTGGTAATGACATAATAAGGCTAAACCATTTAAACTTTAAGGCAATCAATAAGTTAGTCAGAGGAGATTTGGTAGAGTGACTACCCAATGTGACTTATAACAAATATAGAGTTTGTTAAGCCTGTCAAAAAAGGAAGCAAATCAAATCTTTGTATAAAGTCCAAATCTATGGAGTCAACTTCTAGACCTTTAAGTCTACTCCATAAGGATTTGTTCGGGCCTATAGACCTGTGAGTTTAAGTGGAAGAAAATATACCCTGGTGGTAGTAGATGACTACACTAGGTGTCCTTCTCCTTGAAGAAGAATTAAACTAAAAGGTTACTACTTGAATTGTTGAACCTAAATTTTTGAAGCTGTTGCAAAACAAGAAGGAAGCAAGCATTGTGAATATTTGATAAGATCCTCTGGTACAGAATTCATCAATCAAATTGTTAAGGAGTTCTACAGTCAATTCAGTATTCTTCATCAACTTTCAGCTGTAAGAACACCACAACAAAATGGTGTTGTCGAAAGGAGAAATCGAACTGTCAAAGAAGCTGCAAGGTCAATGATTGCACTTTCCAGCTTGCCTAAGAGATTTTAAGTTGAAGCAATTTACAGAACGTGATACACCCAAAATCGTTCTTTTGTTAACAAAGTTCATGGGAAAACACCCTACGAACTATGAAAATGCAAGAAAACAGTTGTGAGCTACTTCTATACATTTGGTAACAAATGCTTTATTCACAACAACAAAAATATGAAACTAAAAGCATTGATGAGAGAGTTAACGAAGGTTTATTTATGGGATATTCAGCAATAAGTAAATCCTCCATGGTGATAGAAGAATCCACCATGTAGTGTTTGCTGCAGTCGTTCGATTGAGCACTCTGTCCATTCAGAATGCGCTAGACCAGCATGGTTAGTTCACTCGCAGTTAGGACCTGGAGCTCCCGCCAGGTCGGTGTTGGATCGGTTGGGCAGTTGAGCTGATCGTTGCTCACCCAACTGACTAGGAGGGGAGCTGGGGAATGTACGAAGGCACGAAGCCTATAGGCGCAAACAAGAGGTTGTTGCAATCAACTTGGAGAGTAGCTGGGAATCACTAGCCAAACGGGCGCGATACTGCCTAGCATGGCTGACTTGGTAGAGGAAATCAAAGACCTGCGATAGAAAGTTAGAAACTATAAGGAAGGGAAAAAATGACTTCTGACTACTAAGAATGCTAACTTGCTTGCCTTTCTCGCCTGAGATCTTAGACCTGCGATAGAAACTAGAAGGAAGGGAAGGGCAAAAATGACTGCTAAGAATGCTGACTTCCTCGCATTTCTCGTATGAGATCTTAGACTATAAGGCCCTATCGGATTTTAATCTGCCTAGTACCCTATGTTTCAAAGCAAAGATGCAGGTGGTTGGGGTTGAATGCCTTATGTTTTATCGAGCTTTTTTCCCTTTGTTTTTCGGCTCCGCGCAATGACAATTCTTATCCATGCTTTTGAAGTCAGTCACGAGTTTTGAAGCCTTGGCTGACCGCGTTTTGACGCACTTTGCAGTCACGAGTTTTGAAGCCTTGGCTGACCGCGTTTTGACGCACTTTGCTGGGAGTAAAGAGAGCATGTGCTCAGATTTGGAGATTCCGGCCAAACGATTCTTGCAGTAACTAGTTGGAGGCAATCGTCGCTACCTGGACAGATATGCATTGACTATAGGATCGACTAGGTGCGCCTGTGTACAAGTCAACCATGCAGCCTGTACACGAAATTCGCGACTTGTTTCCATCGCCATTACTGGTTAGACTAGGGGATAACTTGCAAGTTATATATCCAAACGCGCTACTGTCCGTATCACTACACGAGCACACACATGACAGAGGAGTGTGTTGCCATGAAGACTAAAATTGAGAATGTCTATCCAGTATGGTCGGCCAATTCCTCCCAATCAATGGCGCCAACCAGGGTTGCTATGGCACTCTGCTTACGACACCACGATCGACTGGCAAGCCAATAAATAAGATGATCAAAACTGGAAGCATAAGCCGATCATTAATATGATTGTGGGGTGATCCGGAAGGTGGTTGCCCTTGATCTTGACCACCTTGAAAGACGAGTGAAAATTGGGGTCAGGTTGACAAACGCAGTTAAGCAGTTGGTTATCCAAGTACTAAGGGAGTATAATGAAGTCTTCACGTGGGGACGCGAAGATATGCCTGGGTAGATCATTACTCATCGTTGGTTGCTCAGGAAATGCGCTACTTGTCAAATGATCAGAGAATCTTTATTAAGAAGGAGGTGTTGACATTATTGACAACTGGTCATATCTGCCAAATAAAATACCCCAGTTGACTGGCCAACGTGGTGTTGGTGGCCACTGGTTTGGCGAATGTGCGTGGACTACATCTATTTGAATAAGGATTTTCCAAAAGACATGTTCCCACTGCTCGCCCTTATTGTAGCATAATTTGACAAACAAATACTCGGAGTATTCGTGGTTATATATCGATCCACAAGGAAGCGAGGTGTATCAAGCACTAATTACTAATTTATTCATGAGAAGCTAATCCTAGAGAAAATGATGGATAATTGATTTCAAAAGTATATAACTAATTAAAAAGAACAAGGCACAAGTGAACAAGAGTGGAATTTTTGGGGTTCAAGTGTTTAATAAACTAATGCCAACCTAAAGTAAAATGCTTAATTTGAGTTCAAAACAAGTGTGTAAAATGCATACAAGAGGGAATAATTCCATAACTCCAACAATGCAAGAATAAGACCAAGTATCTTAAAATCCCTTAACCAAATGTTTTTTTCCAAGAAGCAATAGTCAAGTGTAATAGTTTCATATTAAAACCATTATCATAACTTTATCCCTCACATTTTTAGAATCATTATTCTAAAAGGTACTCCTTTATTTTTATATTATTATATTATTATTAGACATATTAACACACTGTACTACTAAACTCATTTGTTCTTGATGACTCACATTTAGCAGTAGATCAGAGTATATATCAAAGACACTGGACTACTAAACTCATTTGTTCTTGATGACTCACATTTGGCAGTAGATCAGAGTATATATCAAAGACACTGTACTACTAAACTCATTTGTTCTTGATGACTCACATTTGACAGTAGATCAGAGTATATATCAAAGCTAGCATCAAAGCATATCAGAACAATTAGTTGTGATTCTATTAACTGTTCAACTTGTTTTTTTGGGAGTAGTATGGATACTCTTGAGTAGTATTCCCAGTTAAGAGCATGTCTCAGCACTCAAGATTTGCAGCTTGATCACTCGACCCAGAAGATTGGTGGGACCTAGACTCAAGCACATGTAGTCGTCGGTCATGCATGGCCAACCGACATAGGGAGTAGAAGGGTGTTGAGCGGACTAAGTAACCAGGCTCCTCGTTAGGGTGCCAGGTGAAATTGTATTTTGGATCTTGAATGTACAATTAAAGCAGCTCCGTAGCATCCAATTCCCCTTAAGGGGTCTGCGTGATCCTGATTCTATGGCGGAGTACCAACGTACCGAGGCCCAGTTGACACTCCTGGAGGCTCAGGAGGATGCTTTCTGGAGGCAACGAGCTAAACAACACTGGTTAAGAGGTGCTGATGCGAACACTAAGTTCTATCACAGGTACGCTTCTGCCCGAAAAAAGAAAAACTCCCTTACAAAGTTAAAAAATGATGCTGGTGTGTGGGTTGAGGGTGATTCTTTGAAATCTGTTGTGTTATCTTATTTTGCGAATATTTTCCAATCCTCACACGCTCTAGTGGTGGAGTCTTTTTTAAGCACTATCATTCCCCGGGTCACACACAGTGATAATGAGTTGCTCCTCCGCCCTTTTGATTCAGCAGAGGTTAAGTCTGCCTTGTTCTCTATGTTCCCTGACAAGGCCCCAGGGCCTGATGAAATGAATCCAGGGTTTTATCAGAACTTTTGGGATGTGGTTGGTGAGGATGTGTCTACTTTTATGCTTAATTGCTTGAATACTTGCTCCTTTCCGGAAGGCTTGAATGAGACTAATGTGGTTCTTATTCCTAAGAAGAATTTACCTGAGTCTGTATATGATTTGAGACCTATTGCACTATGTAATGTCATCTACAAAGTCATTGCTAAGGTCCTTGCTAATAGAATGGAGTCTTTGTTGGGAAATATTATCTCGGAGTCTTAGAGTGCTTTCATCCCTGGGAGGCTCATCACTGACAATATTCTTGTGGCTGCGGAGGTGGGGCACTTTTTGAATAGAAAACAGTGTGGCATATTGGGCTGGGGGGCCGGCCCTCAAGTTAGACATGGCTAAGGCTTATGATCGTATGGAATGGTCTTTCTTACGAGGCATGTTATTGGCACTGGGCTTCGATGGTAGGTGGGTGGATTTGATCATGCTTTGCGTTTCCACTGTTTCTTACAATTTTTTGGTCAATGGGGAAAGTTGTGGTCAAGTTACCCCGTCTCGTGGCCTAAGGCAAGGAGACCCACTTTCCCCGTACCTGTTTATTGTATATGCAGAAGCCCTCTCTTTGTTGCAGGGTGCGGAGGCTAGTGGCTCTTAACATGGTTGTAGGGTCGCAAGGTATGCTCCTCTGGTCTCTCACTTATTCTTTGCGGATGATAGCCTCCTCTTTTTTAGAGCCAATGCCCAGGAAGCTGGTGTCGTGAAGAATTGCCTGAGTCAGTACGAAACCATGTCTGGTCAGGCAGTTAATTTTCATAAGTCTAGTATTTGTTTTAGCCGGAACACGTATGAGCAACACAGGGAAGATGTGGCTGTTGTGTTTGGGGTGGTCCAGGCCCCGAATTTTGGGAAATATTTGGGTCTGCCAGCATTTGTAGGGCATAACAGAAAAGCGGCCTTTTCCTATATTGAGGATAAGATAAAGCAACGTATTAATTCGTGGAACAAGAAGTTCCTGTCGCAGGCCAGGAAAGAGGTGTTGTTAAAATCAGTGGCCCAAGCTATGCCCACCTTTCGATGAGCGTCTTTCTTCTACCCGATTCTCTGTGCTCATCAGTTGAGAGGACCATGAACTGCTACTGGTGGGGTTCTGGTACGGATAGTAGAATTCATTGGACAGCTTGGGACCGTTTGTGTGTTCCTAAACATTATGGAGGGTTGGGTTTCAAGGAGCTAAGAGCATTTAACTTGGCTATGTTGGGTAAACAGGCGTGGCGGTTTCTGACTAACCCACACTCTTTGGTTGCTAGAATTTATAAAGCAAGATATTTCCCACGTACATCGTTCATTGATGCTTCCCTAGGCATCTGCCCCAGCTTTTGTTGGCGTAGTATTATGGCGGCTCATGGCCTAGTCTGTGGAGGTGTGCGTCGCAGGATTGGTAATGGTAGAACCACATTGATATGGGGACATCCTTGGTTGCCTGATGGTCCAGATCCAATGATTCAGACACCAATGCCTATACAGTTGAATGGCTCATTGGTAGCTGGGTTAGTGGATGAGGGTGGTAAGGCCTGGGATCTCACTATATTAAATGACATATTTGATCCGGAGGATGTGGCTCGTATTGCTAAAATTCCTCTATCCCCTGATTATGAGGACTCCTGGTTTTGGCATGGTGACCCCAATGGATGTTATTCGGTCAAGAGTGGTTATAGGGCCATTGTGGGAGACTTTACACTGGATTCCAATGCTTTTGATGGTTGGAGTTCCGGATGGAAATTGAAGGTTCCCCCAAATGGAAAACCTTCCTTTGGAGAGCTCTAAATGATACACTCCCCGTAACCACTAATTTGCTTAAAAAGAGAGTAGACATTGATCCAACATGCTCGAAATGTGGTCTAACTCATGAGAATGTTATGCATGCTTTAGTCTTGTGTGACTATTCCAAACTAGTTTGGCATGTTTCTGATTTAATTGACCCCTCCACAACTGGAAATTCATTTACTATGTGGTTCTCTAATATTTTACATAACTTATTTGAGGACAACATTGCATTGGTTGTGGCAGTCTTGTATCACCTGTGGCGGGCTCGCAACTCGGCTGTTTGGGATGCATCTCTACCACGACCAGGAAAGGTTATGACAACAGCTGTCACGACTCTGCACGCATGGAGGATGGCTCGTGGGGGTCAGGCGCTTCCTGTTGCACACCAGTCTACTCCCTACGAATCACCTGCTACGCCAGCCCCTTCGGATTCAATGCTGAGGTGCTATTTCGACGCAGGGTTTCAGGCCATGTCTTCGTCAGTGACGTTCGGTGCGGTACTGCTCTCTGTCGCCGGAGATTTTGTAGCGGCCATTGCTGGCCCTCTGCCGGGCTGCTTTTCGCCATTAATGGCGGAGGCCCTAGCATGCAGGAAGACCTTGGCGTGGCTGAAGGATAGAGGAGTGGAGTCCATCGTGCTGCACACGGATTGCTCTCAGCTTCAAAGTCTATCGGTGCGGTCAGAAAGAATCAATTCGTATGCTGGGTTCGCGGTAGATGATTGCAGATCGTCACTAGCTTCCTTTACTGATTGTTTTGTTTATTTCGTTTCTAGAACAGCAAATAGAATTGCTCATTCGCTTGCAGCGGCGGCCTCTTCACAGGCTACCACTCTGTATTGGGACTCTGTCCCACCCGACTCTATTTCTGCTTTACTATAATAATCGAATTGATTGTTTGGTTTTCAAAAAAAAAAGTCTAAGGTTTCTACTTTATTTTAACAGAATTATTTATCTGAATAAATTATTAAATTAGAAACAGATAAATAACGTAAAGAAACAATAAAACAAACTAAAAGAACCATACACCGGGAATTGTTTACACAGTTCGGAGCTACATTCCTACGTCAGCCCAATCCACTTGATGATCACAAGGGTTACAAGGAGTCATGAAACAACCACACTACAACAATGGTTACAAAAAGTACTCCAAGCTAAGCCTTCATCATCTTCAAGTTGACACCGTGCGTTCCGTACTTGATCACCAACAACGATAGACCATCAAGCACACATATAAGCTGATAATAACCCAAGAACAATAGGATAAATATGTGTTTAGAGCTCGCGTAAATCTAGAAATTAAAATAATGGTAAGAATAATTGTGTCTTAAAAATCCCATGTTATAAAGTGCTATATATAGCCGAACGCCCAACCATTTAATCCTGGAATTTTGTTGCTGTTATTTCCTCAAATAAAGCTCCAACCAATAGTATAGATCAGACCCAAAATTCGTGGATCAAGAAGGCTTAGTTTGGTTTGAATTAAACTGCCACTAACGCTGATCTATACGGTGCGGCGGGAAACTCTGCTTTTAAACCCATGCTGATACAGCGGACTGAACTAACCACCTATAAAACTAATCTAAGTTTTTGACTAATAATTAAGCCAACAAAGGTGGTCCAAAATGTGTATTAATTCTTACTATTTCTAGACTTAGACATGGAGCCTCTTCCTAGAGTTATCCTTTCCTTGCATCTTTCCAGGACCTTGACTCTTCTTAGCATATAAATCCTTAACCCTAAAGTGCCATAACAAGCAATAACAATGACAAAAAAAAAAAGGTCAGATTTACATGGTTCGACAATGTGCTTACCTCCACAGAAGTAAAACTATGCTTTTATTAATTGTGATGATGATGATCAAACATCTAAGATTACAAGCATTATATTTATATGCAGTACAAGTACACAAATACCCATGTACCTAATTCAATTTGCTCCACCCATATTCCTTATATGACATACTCAACTGATAGAATAATATTAATAATAATAAGGATTTCACAGGGACGGGTGGGTTCAAGATGAAATATAATATTTATAGTAGCAAATGCAATACTAAAATTTTATCCGACCCATCTCAAAAATAAATTTGTGAGACGGTTTCAAACAAGTATAACCCTAATAATAATGTGAACAATTTTATGTTGCAATGGAATGAATGGTTTATATGCTAAGTTTTTAAACAAATAATTTAGATATTATTCCGAACAAAGTTTGAAATTTGATGACATGACATTCAATATAATAAATCAAGCTACTCTAGTTCAAAGTTTGCTGGTTCTTTTTGTGACCTTGGTCAATAAATGACAGATAAATTATCTTATATTAATCATAATTTACTGGTCGAAAATACAAATAAGCAGCTCTAAGAAGAGTTAAACTTGACCTAAACACTGAAAGTTGGATTAGTTGGGAAGAAATTTTTAGAATTAAACTGCGAAAGAAATCCTGTACAAAGAGAATTATTCTGAACAAATTCCCATTTATTTATAGACGTAATTTCCACTCATCATCCAATGCACGGGTTTCCTTATTCGCGTAGAGCGTCGCACCTGTTTTGCCTCGT
>NXFB01002560.1:0-10218 GCA_002525835.2 Ipomoea batatas
ACTGTTATGCATTCACACATTCAAAACTATATATTCACAGGTCCTATACTCCATATTCACAACTTGAAAACTTCACATTCACACATTACAGGGCTACAAGTTGTTAGAACTTCGAATTCTCACTATTACAGATTTACACATGCATAACTCTACATTCACGATTTCTATACTCTATATTCACAATTTGAAACCTTCACATTCACACATTTCTGGGCAACTCTACATTCACACAATCATAATTGTACATTCACGATTCCTATACTCTACATTCACACTTTAAAACCTCTACATTCACACATTTTTGGACAACTCTATATTCAGCAATATATTTACTAATTTAACAAAAAAAAAGGAGACAAAAACGACGTAGTTTTTGACCCAGGTCCACCTTGCAAGGTGGACCTGGGTCCACAGCATAATTTGTCGATCAAAACAACATGCAAATGTCATATTTATATGTGCAAATGTCATACTTATATGTGCAAATGTCATACTTATATGCTCAAATATAATTTTAATGAAGAATACAATTTTTGTTACTTATAAGTTAAAAAGTAATACATTTTTCATAATAAATCATGTTGACAAGTGCCCCTTACTTATAAGGGCAAATATAATACTTTTGAGGAAAAATGTAATACTTTTTAATAGAAATGTCAAAGTATTGTATTTACCCTTAAAAGTATTACATTTACCCTTATAAGTAACAAAAATTTTATTCCTGATTAATATTACATTTGAGCATATAAGTATGACATTTGTGCATATAAGTATTATATTTACATCTTGACCCGACCCAACATGACCCTTCTCACACAAGTTTTTGCCATAAAACAAATATAAGTATTTAAACAAATGGTATTAGATAAATAGATGAATATCTTGTCTAAAATAATGGAGGAAACACGACTCTATACGCAGAGAACCATTGAACACCATGACTTTGTTAAACAAAGCACAAAGAAGACGAAGACCTCTATTAACTCCTTGACGGTGGATCAATAGATGGGGAAAGAGGATGCCTCCCAAGAGAATAGTGTGGTGATGGGAGGAAACATAGGGTTTTCTTACAAATGGGTTTTGGAAGGTGATGGGGGCCGGGGGGTTGACACAATAAAATTTGGACGAGTTTGAGGTTGCCTTGAATGATAAAGAGGAGGAACATGAGGATGAGGGAGATCATGATGCCCATTCATCTATCTCTCGAGGGAAGAGAAAGCCAGGCTAATTACTCGATGGAGGCAAATGTTGATCGTCAAGGTGCTCGGACGAAGCATTGGGTATACTTATCTAGCTTCTTAAGAGGTTAACGACTATTTGGCACCCAAAGACAACAATAGAGTTGGTGTGACAATGATTACTATATGGTGAAGTTCATATATATGGACGATTATGAGTTTTTTTTAATGTTTGGTGGGCCTTGGATGGTGCTTGGCTATTACTTCATAATCAAGAAATGGATACTAAATTTTAATCCAATCAAGCAGGATACCACAGAAAAAGTTCTTGTGTGGTGCGCTTCCCTTGTTTTTTGGTGGAGTACTATGATTATGGGTTTCTAATGAAGCTAAGAGCGAAAGTGGGACAACCTATTATGATTTATACGGCTACTAGCTTGGTGTCTAGGATAATGTTTGCAAGAGTATGTGTAGAAGTAGACATCACAAAACCGCTCCTGTTGAAGTTCATATTGACAAGGAGAGCGCGTTGCGTAGTTATGAGGTTTTCCATATAATTTGTTTCCAGTGTAGGATGTATGGCCATAATGCAAAAAATTACCCTCGACAACCAGTGATGGATTAAGCTAATGAGCAAAGTGGAGGCGAAGGGGAAAACCCACTGCAGGCGGCGGTTATCGACACTACAAATAGTCAAAAAGTGAATTTCAGGGAAAGTAATGAACTAATAAGGAAATTCATTTATTTTATCAAGAGGTTACGGAAAGCTATAGTCATTAGATGGTAGCAGCTAGGCTGGGAAGAAAACATTACAAGTCTCTTAAAAGGAAAGATAGTAGAGCCACCAAAAATGGTAATAAAGACTAGTATATTAAAAGTAAGGTACCAGATTTGATGCCTTGGTTGAGGAGTTAATTGAGGACGTTGTGACTGTTGGGTAAGATATGGAGGAAGAAATAGTGGCGCAAGCTAAACCAAACATGAGCACACAAGGCCCAAGTACCTACAACCTAAATAGAGGAAAACGCTTGATAATCTAGGTCCATGAGAAACAAGTTAAGGGGAACAACATGCATGGTATTCACAAGGCCCCAAGCGGCCGTGCCAACCTGCCAGCTAAGGTTAGGGGTTTTAACACTAAGCCCAAAGACCAGTCATCGGGTTAGTGCAAACATTGAGCACATTCTGGTAAGGGGAGGGGGGAATGGTAACAAGTCAATGCAACGAGTGATATTGGATGAGTGCTTAGAAGAAGTGGAATCTAGAAATGATGGCTTCTTAATGGTTGAGCACATTGGCGACCCACTAGAGCCCGAGATAGGGGGGCGGGGGTTGTTGAGAGTGCGATCATGATGGAGGACATTTGTTTGGTGACTGGCATGGATGAGCCATATGCGAAGGAGAAAGACATGGATCTTACTCTAAGGCCCATCTATGTTATTTGCTCGTGTTTTGTTTTTTTCGTTTTTTTGCTCTGCTTGTTTGTTTCTCTATGAAGGTCATTACTTGGAATTTTCAAGGAGCAGCTTCTAAGAATTTTATTAGAGTTGCTAGATAGATTGTCAAGCTTCATAACCTGGTGATTTTCTGTCTAATGGAAACAAAGACTTTGAGAGGGGTTTTGAAAAATGGGTGAGGGTGGAAGAGTTGGGGCTCAGTGGCGGAATATGGGCTCTTTACCAATGGAATATCCACGTTAACCTCATCTTTTCCCACCCACAGTTTGTCCACCTTGAGGTAAGAGATGATGGCAGGGATCTGTGGAATTTTTCAGTGGTGACGCTAGTCCTAACCAACAGTTGAGAAAGCGCCTTTGGTCAACTATGAAATGAGATTACCTGGATATCATGGGGGACTTTAACACTGTTACACGCTAATATGAATTGAGAAACCTGAATACATTCGATGACCACATGTGTAAGGTCTTCAAAAACTAGATCTTTGAATAGGCTATTGTTAATCTCGGATACTCAAGTCAAATATTCACATGGAAGGGAGAGCTTGACATTAAAGGAGTAAGGCTTGAGTGTGTGCTATGCTCGATAGATTGAGTTGAAAAGGAAAACATGCAGAGGTTGTTCACTAGACTGCCCTAACCTCTAATCATTGTTCGTAGTTGATTAATATGGAGACTGACGAGGGAAACTGTAGCAAAGCTTTTAAATTCCAAGAAGCATGGATGAGGCATGCGAGTTATACGAACAATAATGTTTGGGTCAACAAGGAGCGAATGGTTGAGAAATTAAAGGACTAGAACAATAACACTTTTGGCAACATTCACCACATGAAACATATGTTGTTGAGGCATTTGGAAAGCACTCAAAGGCATGTGGGCCAAGCTAGGCACTTAAGCCTCATTAAACTCAAGCAGAAACTCAAAAGGGAGTTGCAAGAAGTCCTTCAACAAAAAGAAATTATGTGATTTCAGCAAGCCCGAGAAGAGTGGATAACCTTGGATGATAAAAACACTAAATATTATCATGCAACAACGATGGTGAAAAAAGTCAGAAGAAAAAAAAAAGAGTCCAAATTCAGGATGAAGAAGGCACACCTATTATAGATGAGGGAGATATGGAATTGAGGATTTGAGATTTCTTCATTAAGCTGTTCATGAAGGATGATGAGGTTAATTTGGGTATGGTTCCTAGGGGAAAATTTCTTGTGTTGGATTGATCAAAATAGCGTAGCTCAACTCCAAATTTACTTCAGATGAAGTTAAATCGACCCTTTTTTACATGGCCCCCTCAAATCCCCGGGCCCCAATGGTTTCTAGGCTAGCTTTTATAAAAAAAACTTGGCATGTGGTGGGTCAATCGATTTTCAAGCAAGTCGAGAGTTTCATGGAAAGAGATGTTATGATAGAGGGGTTAAATGACACTTTGGTAGCCCTCGTGCCTAAAGTTAATTGCCCGACGAATGTAAGCAAATTTTGTCCTCTTAGCGTTGTATGTGATCTGTAACGTAATCACCAAGACTTTGACAAATATAATTAAGTCGATACTTAGAGAGCTCAACGGCCTAGAGTAAAGCAGTTTTGTGCATGATCGCCAAATCATTGATAATGTTCTTATTTATCAAGAGGGGCCCAACACAATGCTCATGAAATAAGGTGGTAAGGTCTATATAGTGCTTAAGATTTACCTGAAAAATGCCTTTGATAGGCTGGACTAGGATTTTATTCGTGACACTCTACAGGAAGTGGGTACGAATAGGGATTGGATGAGGAACATTATGGCTTGTGTTGAAATGCCTAGACTTTGCATTTTTTCTAGAATGGCAAGCAACTTGATTGGATTAGGCCTACTCAGGGAACCTAGCAGGGATGCTATATCTTCGTACCTCTTTATGATGTGTATAGAACGCCTAAGTCACTTGATCAAAGAGGTAAATGGAAAGGGGTCCACTTGTCTAGATATGGTCCTATCCGCTCTAATTTATTCTTTGCTAATGATATGGTTTTGTTTGCTAAGGCTTCGTAGGCACAAATCACCATTATAAAAGAGTGTCTGGAAAAATTCAGTAAGGCATCGGGCAAGAGGGTGAGCTTGCACATGTCTCAAATATTCTTCTCCAAGAATGTGGAGGGTAAGGAGGCCCGGAAGATAAGGGAACTAGCAAGGATCCCACAGACTAATGACTTAGGAAAATATCTCGGCATACCTTCAATTCATGGGAAGATTACAAACAATCTTTTCACCCTAATTCTCAAAAGAATGGATACCAAACTTGAGGGGCGGAAAAGTAAACTCCTCACCCTGGCCGAGCACTAAGTGTTGGCACAAGCAGTCCTTAATGTTATCCCATACTATAGCATGCAAACTTTACTCTTGCCTGCTTAGGTTTGGGATGCTATTATTGAAAAAAGGATAAGAGATTTCCTCTGGGGAAACATGTCTAAAACTTGTAAGTGTACGTCATTTGATTAGTTTGAAACAGGTGAAAAAGCCAAAGGGCTTGGGGGCTCGACATTCGTTCAGCTAAAGAAGTCAACATGGCTTTCATGGTGTAAGTAGGATAGAGGTTAATAACAGAGATAACCTCTAACCAGAGGTGCTTAGGGATAAGTATGCGCATGATAAACATGGAACCGATATTTGTAGACTAAAAAAGGGGTCGTCTAATGTTTGGTGGGGAATTACCAAGGTAATTTATGGATTCCAATGGGGCTTTCATTACTCTATCAATAATGGGTGAGAGGTTAGATTCTGGAGTGATATTTGGATTCTTGACTGTTCTCTAATTAAGGCGGTGAGCGAGGATGGACATGCAATTGACATGGAGATAAGGGTCTTCGAGATGTAAAACTATGATGGAGGTTAGAAGTGGAAATCCATGCCCCTTACCATAGAGCATTAGAAATCTAATGGAACTATAGTATGTTGACATAGAGGGAGAAGTTAGAGATGACATCTTCTACATTTGGGAACCATTAGGTATGTTCTCCATTAAAACTGTCTATGATATGCTGATGGGTTATAGTGATGTAATGCAAAGAACCTTTTGGAGCACTTTATGGAAAATCAAGGTAGCAAATAAAATTAAATCTCTCATCTAGATTGTTGTTCACAAAAGAGTGTTGGGGAATGTGGAACGAAAATGAAAGGCCTCACAGTAGATGGCTTGTGTTCAATCTGCCCAGGCATTGATGAAATTGATGATCATATCTTTAGAAGTTTCCAGAAAGCTAGAGAGGTATGGAGTGGAAGGAACACATGCAATGGCAATGGCAAGTTTAAAGACTAGTTGATAGCCAATCTTAGTGCCAACGGGAGAACTAGCATCAATACAGACTAGCTTCGCACCTTCGTTATCGCTTTGTGGTGGATATGGAGGTGGAAAAACAACAGAATTTTCACGTTAGAAGATATCAACATTCAGAGGAAAGCAGGATAGATTGAAGTATGGATGAGGAGACTATCAATGCATTCCAGTGTTAGGAAAATATGAGAAGCAATCCGAATAGTGAGAAGAGAATTAGAGTTAGTTGGAAGGAAACCTTCTTCAATGCACATATGGACTCTCAACGTCGATGCTAGTGCTAAGCATTTCAATGCAAGAGTAGGATGTAATGGCTTTCTTCGCGAGAGAGAAGGTGTGTGGTAGGGTGGGTTCAACACCATGATTGAGTATGTGAATGCAAAAGTTATTGAGATTCAAGATATAGTCCAAGGGATGGAATAGGCCTAGAGGAGGGGAATTTGGGTGTTGTGGGCACGGGAATCAATAATTGACCGTTCAAATATTTTAAAATTAGTTTTATTAATTAATTAGGATGATTATTTTAAAATTATTTTAGATTTAGTTTGTTAGAATTATATTAGATTTAAAATTTGTCTTAGTTTGTTAGTTAGGATTATTTTATCATATTCTAAATAATTATCTCAATCATGTGGTTGTAATCTGCTTGTTAATGGCTATTTAAGGTCATTGCAGGCCAAATGGAATATACAATTAGAGAATTTTTGAGATAGAAAACTGAGTGTTTTCTGGAACTCGGAATGAGTTTGGTCGTGACGCGTGGATCATGGCAAACCTAACTTATCAAGGAAATTACCATCCTTGTGGCGTCATCCCCGGTTTTTATCGTTCTACAGCCGAACGTGGCAAACTGTTATACATCAAAACCCAAAAACAACCCTTTACCCAACCTAAATTAAACCTTCCAAATCAAACTCACCCAACCGAATAAACCATTTTAAAATCATTTTTAAATTAGAGTGTGAAGAGAAGATCGGGCCAACCCGGTTCGCATCATTGGGACCGATAAGTGCTAAAGATACATTATTTATGGGGGTCAAATCGGACTTATTTTTTGCTTAATTGATATCTTTTGTGATTTGGTAGTGTGTTAATTGGTTCCAAATGGTATAATTCAAGCCCATGGACTTATGGTGAGTGCATTTGGTGTTTTGTAGGATTTTGGGTTAAGGGTTTAGGGTGGGCTTATTTTTTGCTTAATTGATGTCTTTTGTGATTTGGTAGTGTGTTAATTGGTTCCAAATGGTATAATTCAAGCACATGGACTTATGGTGATTGCATTTGGTGTTTTGTAGGATTTTGGGGCTGAATTACAAACATTTGGACAAGATTTGAGGCTTAATCAGAATATTTTCTATAGAGGAACCTTGCACGAGGCCATGCACAACCATGCAAGCAAACATGGAGACTTTGGCAGAAAGTTGTACCGCCACTTGCACAAGCGTGGGAACAAAAGTGGTGAGATTGTGCTAGAAAGTTGTAGGAGGAATCTCACGAACGTGTAAGGAGTTGAGGATTTTCTTAGGAGGATACACGAGGACTGCCATGAGCG
This sequence comes from Ipomoea batatas, assembly GCA_002525835.2. Lineage (NCBI taxonomy): Eukaryota > Viridiplantae > Streptophyta > Magnoliopsida > Solanales > Convolvulaceae > Ipomoea > Ipomoea batatas. The sequence continues at coordinate 7,489 of NXFB01002560.1, forward strand.
TGCAAGTGCTTGTGCAGACAGCGGAGAACTAAGGAGACTTTGAGGAGTTAGAACTAAGTATTTAAAGAGAACTCCATTGTACTTCAATTTTAGAGAGACAAACTCTCTAGGTTTTTCAAGCAAATTGACAACTTGTCTTGGATCTTGGAGATCCACTCTTGATTGATTGAAGATTTGATTATTGATTGCAATTGTGATTGAGATAAGTATTTCTCTTGCAATTTTACACTCTCTTACTCCATTATTCCATCTCTTGATTGCTCGATTGTGATTGTGATAAGCTATGATTATGTGTGGCTAGAATCTTTTAGGGAATTGGGTTAGAACTTACTTGCACATGGCCGTGAGGATGCCCGTGAGCTACTTACGGGATTTCAGTTTTCGCGACCTCCTCACAGTCTCTCACACGGTCGTGAGCTTTACTGTTGAACAATATTTAACTGTGTTTTTCTGGGTTTTGGGGACATTCCAATCCCTAGTTTAGTTTAGCTTATTTTTCCTTATCTCTATAGTTTTCCCTAGCATAGTTTAGCCTAGATTTACACACTTTGATTTACTTTGAAGCTTGGAATCTTGGATTTGAGTTGGAGTTACTCTTCAATTGTTAGTAAAGCTTTCTTTCTCCTTATTGCTTTTATTCTCAGTTTTGTTGCTATGTCTTTGGTGTTTAATTATTCCTTTGCTTTAGTTACCTTAATGATGCGTGAGTAGTTCGCTTATGAGTTTGGATTAGAGTCCTATTGCTATTCTTGATGCTAGATTTGTGAATATTGCATAAAGGGGAATAATTGTTTACCTAGGGTTTATGTTTGAATTGGGTATTGAATTCTTCTTGTTATTGATTGATGGCCAGCAATTGTTAGCTTGTTTTGAAGAGGATTTCATCACAACGAAAGTTGGGTGAAAGACTCAAGCGGCCTAACCAATATCAACCCAATTTTCCTACTATGCGAATATAGGCAATTTGGGAGCTTATAATGCTTTTGTGTTTTAAGGGTATGATTGATGCATATCACGAAAGTGGGACAATCTTATCCTGATTCTTGTTTATTGATTACGAAAGTAGCTTGAACCTGAATTCTTTAGTGCATTGCCAATATTCCCTTGGTTAATTGTTTTCCCCTAATTTCGAGATTGTTAGATCATCAAGATTGCAATACCCCTAATCTGACACATTATTTTATCATATAGTTTATTACTCATTTAATTTGCATCTTTTATTTTAACTCTTAAATCATCATTTGCTTGGATTCTAGCGAATTCCAAGACTTTAGTGCCTAGAATTTTACATATCATACAAGTAAGTGCCATAGTCCTAATCCTCAGCGGAACGACATTTACACTCTCTTTTTACTATCACCATTTTACTCATCACAATTTTGGCGTTGTTGCCGGGGATTGGTTTTATTTGGTTGTATTGTGTGATTGTTTTATTTTTAGCATTAAAGTTAGTGAATTCTTGAGAGATCAAGTTTTTATTTAATCACCATTTTTTTTTAATTTGTTTCGAATGTGCCTGCAAGTCTATATCATTTGATTTGATAGAAAGGGATGTCCCATGATGGATCAAGGAGGATATTGCAATTCTCAACCCTATGAAGCGTATGGATACTTCATGTCTCAACAAGGATACCATAATGCTCCATCCATTAGTCCTTGTACAATTCAAGCCCCACTTCCACATAATTACTACGATCCTCCACAGTACCAAAGTTCCCAATTTGCTCCATATGGCCAATACTCTCAATTGTGGTGATATTATTGATTTTATCTATGTATATATGAAAAGTTGAAAACTTAAGCATATGCTATTCTAATCTAATTATATACGTACCTAAATTGAAATTTTGGAAAATTGGCAAATCTTAATTCGTTGGTATGAATTTTTCTGCATTGGCAAATATTTTGCCCTATGAATATGGTTGTGTATAATAAGGGGTAAAAGATTTGGTAAAAAGAATGGTAGGAAGAATTTTGTGTTATTTTCTTTGGGATCTACAAGATGAAGATAACTTATATGGTCCTGTTTGGTAAAATATATTTTAGAGCTTATAACTTATTTTAAGTTATAAATAAGTTATAAGTATGCTCTGTTTGGTAAAACATACAGATAACTTATTTTGAAATACTACCTCAAGTAGCGCTTAAAAATAAACTACTGATTTTTAAACATTTTTTATCTTTTATTTTTAGTAAATTACAAAAAATGACACCAACTACCTTTTAGTAATATAAGCCTAGTTTATCATTTTATCAACTAATTTAACAATTAATTTTATCAAAAACTTCCCATCATTCATGTGGGAGGGTAGATTGGAACACTGGGTGCCACTAGACCATAAGGTCTTTGACATTTTATCACACTTTAATTTTAATTAATTAGCTTATAAGATATTAATTTTTTAGTTAGACATGTCAAATAGAACCATAATCTCTTGTAGGGCTGTCAAAATGGGCCAAAGCCCGCGGACTGGCCCGCCCCCGCCCCGCGATGGGGCAGGTTAGGGCTACAATAAAGTTGGCCCGCGAAATTGCGGGCCTAATGGGCTTGGCCCGCTAAGGCCCGCAGCCCGCGGGCCAAGCCCCTAATTTAAAAAATAAAATAAAATATACATATATGCTACACAGCAAGGCAGCGTACTGCCTTGCTGTGTAACATATATATTATATTAACATATAATATATATTAACATATATTATATGTTAATATAATATATATGTTACACAGCA
>NXFB01002569.1:0-10178 GCA_002525835.2 Ipomoea batatas
CATCGCCTTCTCCGTCGGATACCTAGCGCCGCAGACTTCACACGCAAAATCCCCAACTGCCTGACCCGCTGGTGCAATCTCCCCGACCGCCTGACCCGCTGGGACAATCTCCCCGACCGCCTGACCCGCTGGGGCAACCGCCACCACATCACCACCCTCTTGACCTGCCACCGGCTCAAGAGGCGGAGGGGCAACCACTTCCACCCCTTCCATCACATCGGGCATATTCTCAATGAGTGGCGGTGAATTGTTATCCTCCGCCACAACCATTTCTTCATCATCCCGATCTTCCACGGGTTCCGGCTGGGGAACAGGAAGAGGGGAAGACGGCGGCGGCGCAACCGCCACCGTTACACCCTCAACCGCCTGCTGGGAACCGGAGATTCCCTCTCCCATGGATGCCATTCGATAGGAAATTTGGGACAGAAAGAGGCCGGCACGGAAGAATAATGAAGAAGAGCGGATCAGTTGAGGGTTAGTTGTATAAATTGTTGAGGGGAGAAATGAAATATATATAGCGCAGCGGTGGGAATGAAAGGACGTGTTTGTTTGAGTTAAGGCGCGCAATTTTTTTTTTAAAATTTTTTTTGTTATTTTAATTATCATATTAGCACTTAGCAGGATAGGCTACGTTTACTTAAGAGGAAGGGTGCCACGGATATGATTATAAGAGGTCAAGTCTTTATGGAGCTGGCTAAAAATATGAAATGACTAATACATTTTTCTATCGTAGTAACATGTTTAAATCCTAATTAATTAATTTTGTTCCGTCAAAGTGTGAAGATCATGAATTTCACATTTTCTGGCTAATAAATCTTAAAACTATGAAATGCAATCAAAATGATTAATATGTCCTTCTGCTGCCTCAACACTCTTAAATCCTAATTAATCTTATTATGCAGAAGTATGGAGATCCCAGAGTATTGGATTTCATATTTGGTGGATAATAAACCCTAAAACTATGAACTGTAATCGAAATGACTAATACGCCCTTTTATCGCCACAACATGCATAAACCCTAATCTTGTTGGGTCAAAGTGTGGAGATCTCAGAACAATAGGCTTACTTATTTTTTTTTAATTTGTATTTTAATTTTTCATTTTTTATTTTTTAAAAAAACATTATTTATTCTTTTATTATTCTATATAATATTTTAAAATGTGTTTNNACGTTTAGATAAATATCGATAATGATTATTGATAATTGGTTAGTATAATTAAATGATAGTATAACAAATATAAATATGGATGGAGATGGTGAGTGGCAATCATTATGGTCCACAGAGCTGTGTAGACCATACTATCAAATAATGTACATTCAGTATAAAAATAATGTGCTTTTAGTATATGAAAAATGTACACGTAGGTAGAATGAGCTAGTAGGTTGGTGAATAAAGAAAATAGCATATCTAAATAGTTGAATAGATGTGATAAAAATCTACATTGTCAGAGTCCTATCAAAGATTAAATTTTTTGCCATTTTTTGTGGGTCTCTTTTCCATGTAAGAGGTTTGCAATGTTTCAGAAAGAGAGAGAATGATCATCAACGGGCAACCACTATCTAAGCGTTCACCCCAATCGTGATTTTTTCTTTTTAATTTTCTTCCTCAAACAAAAATTTCAATAGTAGATGAACCCCTCTCTACTACCTCACTCCCTTTCTCTTCCAACATAGACACAACATTCAAAAAAAATGTTCATTTGAACTGCCTGAACAGTGATTGTTATTATACTTGGAGTTCTGTGTTTATAAATTTCTTTTTACCAAAAAAAATTTTAAAAAAAAATTGTCTCTTATTTGCATTATAATTTTATGGACAACTTAAAAGGCTAAATTTATAATGCAAATAACTCTTAAATTAATAAAATAAATCGAAATTTAAAAAAAAAAAAAAACTAAAATATTGCACTTAAGAATTAGTGTTCTAATTCTTTAGTTTACAAATTAAAAAACTAAATTTATAAAGAAGAATGTGTTTTCCATTTTTCAATATTGCATTATTTTTTTAAAAAAGCATGTTTTCCATTACTTTTAAAAAAAATCACTATTTTCCATTTTTTAAACATTTTAAAAAATATCGGATATATTCCTAAGAAGCTCTGAGTTGAAGCTAAAACAACAAATGTTTCAGAAGGCCCTTAATTTCTTTGCAACTTGTGTTATTACTAGAGACTAGAGATGTCAATTTTAGCTCGAACTTAATAGGTTGGACAAATACCAAAAAAGTTTAAGATTAGGCCAAAAATATTTCTAGAATTTATCTTTGGACAATATTTACCAGCTTACATTTTTTTTTTTTAAATGTATTTCATTTTTCCTTTTTGAAAAATAGCTTTTTTCCTTTACTGTTCCAATGTGTTTAGATAAATATCGGTAATGATTATTGGGAATTGGTTAATATAATTAAATAATAGTAAGAAAGATAAATATTGGTAGAGATACTAAGTGGTAGGTGAATAAAGGTAATAGCATATCTAAAGAGTCGAATAGATAAAATAAAAATCTACATCTAAGAGTCTTATTAACGGTTGAATTTTTTGACCTTTTTATTAAATTTATAGGTAAGCAATAAGCTCATCTTTAGTAGTGTTTTTTTAAAAAAATTTAATAGAATTTTAATAAATATATTACAAAACAAAATATTTTTAAGAAAATAAATAATGAAAATTTTAAAACTTAATTACTATAAACTCTAATTAATCTTGTTGAACCGAAATGTGGAGATGTCAGAGTTATGGATTTCACATTTGGTGGATGGTGGATCTGGAAAGAGATGGTGGTGCCTCCTCTGTATATCTAAATATGTTTTTATTTCCTTTTTTGTTAAATTAAAAATAAAATAAGGATGAAGAAGGTGGTGACTGGTGAGGAAAATCAAGATTACACACGAGGTCATGCCCCGAAACTATGTTGTTTAAGTCTTTTTTATGCTCTATTGTATTTTTATATTTATGTGTTTTAATATTTTTTATAATGTGTTTGTAATTTTTTCAAGATTTGAATTTGCATTTTATTTATTTGTTTCTTTTATATCCAACAACGTTGCAATGTTGTAATATGGTGTATAAATGCGAAATTTGTAAAATTACAATTATAAAAAAAAAAAAAAACAAAACAATACGTTTTGTACTTAACAAGTACAGACACCTATTGTCTTTTCAAAAAAAAAATATTAAATACAATATAGGCGTCTTTACTTACACTAGTATTGATAACGATTGTCTATAAAAATAGTTAATTCCATTTTTTATCTTATAAGTTTATATGTGGCTATCAACTTTTAGTCCTTTTATATTAGAACATACATCCACATTTGTCCCTAATATTATTGTGACATGACCATCTTTGGTCCTCTATCAACAAAACAGCTTTCATACCGTTAAATACAAAGTCATTTCGGTATTCAATTATGAATTTTTTTTCAAAAAAATAAACAAAAATATAACCGGGTCAACTCACTTTGTATAAAAATGATCGAAATGCCTTTGTATTTAACGACATTTCAACGATTTGTTGACGGATGATCAAAAATAGCCATGCCACAATAATACTAGGACGAAATGTGGATGTTCTGATAAAAAATGATTAAAAGTGGACAACTACCTATAAATCTATGACCAAAAATTGAATTCACTCCTATAAAAAATATTTAAAAAATAAATAAATAACAGTACGCATATGTATCTATTGAGGTACATATGCATATTGTCAACTTTTAAAAAATAAAAAATCATGCATCTATGCATTATAGGCGCGTAAAGTTGATTGTTTTGCAATAAGCGTCTTGATAGGGAATATTTTCCGAGTATACCTCCATCTAAGTATCGTGTACCTGCTCGGTATCTGGTCAAGTCATCACCGAGAGCAATCATTCCCAACTTAAATGCGATAGCTGAGCTAAATAAAGATTGCAATAGCGCTTCACTACTTAGGGACTAACCCTGACCTATTTAGATCGGGACGATCATCTCAAGTAGGGAAACTTGAGGATATGAACCTAGATTTATGACTTTAACCCAACCCCATCCTAATGGGCGATCAGGAATCTAGGCACACGTGGTTATCGAGACGCTATTTTCAAGCCCACCGATTGCATACACAACACATGTTAGTCATGCCAAGAGCCCGACATGTGTCTCCCTTTCTCTGTTATAAATACCGCATTTAAGTCTAGAAGAAGAGTCTTTTGACACCTTCATCTACCACATCTTAGCTCGGAACTCTCTAAACTCACGTCATTTACCGAGCTCAAGACTTAAACCAACAAGCAGACTGTAACAGGACCAAAATGCAACCCAACCCTTTAGTTCGTAGGTATTTGTGACATCACATCATATTTACACCATCACATCTATAGTAGTACAGATACCTATTGTCTACCACTACATATATGAATAACGCTTTTTCTATTAGAGTAGAAAACTCGTGGAGTATTGTGAAAACTTTAGCAACAAACCACTATACGAACTCTATCTATTTACTTTACACATTTTAATTTGGCATATAACTCATGCATTTTCTAAATTTACTCTATCTATTTACTTTACACATTGGGTCTTTTCTCTGTCCGTTTAACGGTCGGTCCAGGTACACCACGTTCGCAGAATCGAACCCGAGTTATCCTAAAATTCTTCCCCAAAAAGAGAGCTAACTTGCCACTTGAGCTACCCCATTGAATTAAATTTATTTTATGTTGCATGTGCATTAGCGTTGTCATATAAAATTTGATTGACTATCTAATTAAGATTTCAATATAATCTCTCTAGCTATGTATTATTGAGAGATATATTAGCTCTTAATAATTCTATTCACCCTCCTTCAAAAAAATAATAATAATAATTCTATTCACCCCTCAACTTTTTTGTTTCAACCGAGGCCATCAAAAGGCCCTACTTTTGTCTTTTCCTCCCCAGGTTAGTAATGTCAATGTCACTGAGTAACACATTTAAGTGTAATAACATTTAGGGAAAATTGTATCAATGTCACCCCTAAATTATTAGTGGTGTAAATATAATGTTACCCCTCAATTTTCAAAACGGTACATATATTGCCCCTCCAATATATATACCGTTTTGAAAATTGATGGGCAACATTTACACCACTAATAATTCAGGGGTGACATTGATAATTGGCATATTATGGATGTGCATAAATTACAATTTTCCCTAACATTTACATTATACATACAAATAATTCTAAACTAGTATCCACGCACTTAAATATAAATAGTTTTACATGAACCAAATACATATAAATTATTAATTGTTTCAACATTTTAATATATTCAAAATAAAATTTGGATATAAGTTATATGATGGTGTGAATAGTGAGGTGAATCCAAATACAGTGGCCAAATATGGAATGTTACTATTTCTGCATCCGAAAAAATTTGAAGATTTAAAATAATATGATAGTATTATATAAAATTTAAATTATGAATAATGTTGTTATTCTCTCGACGTCGTAGTAATAACTTTTTTTTTTTGAGAAGGTAATAAATATCTTTTAATTTATTTATTTCCGAAAGTAGGTTGACCATATCTTTGCCTACGTGGGATTAATAATCTTTCATTAAAGCAAAATTAAATGCGAAAATAGATATTTTTTAATTTCAAAATTTGTTATCATATTAAGAGATCAAAAGTTAAGTCAAATATTTCTCAAAAAAAAAAAAAAAAGTTAAGTCAAATATAGAATAAAATCTTTCTAGAAGGATATTAAAGTTGGAAAACAGTTTATAGTAATTTTCATATTATTGGATATAAATATATCATTACAAAAAGTACGAATCATTTATCAAGTCGAGATTAATATTCATTTTCACGTTTACATAAAATTAATCGGTTCTTTACTCAGAATAGTTTTAAATGATAAAATAGATAGATTATCATTTAAAAATATTCTACCATTTAAAAATGTAAAACATAAAATGATCAACTCCATGCATGCACGAAAGAAGCACGGTCGCTGAATCTGATCATCACTCTTCGCCAGGGGGTGGGAGGTTGAGATCAGAGAGGACAAATTCTTCCACCTCCGCGTTAAGATCGACGTCGAGCACCACCCTCTGGCCGGCCGCCGCCCTTTCTTCCGCCTCAATCTCCCGCAACTGCTCCTCCTCCGGCTTCACCAGGTGCTCCTGGTACTCAGCAAACTCCTCCATAGTGAAAGTGGGAGGACTGAACGCCCCACGTGCACCTCAGGTGCCCAAACATCGCCTTCTCCGTCGGGTATCTGGCGCCTCTATCACGCGCAACCGCCACCGTTACACCCTCAGCCGCCTGTTGGTGTTCCCTCTCCCATGGAGGAAGAAGCGGCGGTGGTTTCCTTTCCAGAAGCCATCGGGAAATTTGGGGCAGGTGAAGAAGAGTGGTGCTGTAATTAGTGTGGAGGTTAATAGGAGAAATGAAATATATAAAGCTGTGGGAATGTAAACCTGCGTGCAATCCTCGTGCGGTAGGTTCAATTCAAGTCTTGACTGAGCTGGTCAAAGATATAAAATGACTAATACTTTATGCTAACTATATAATTATATTAATATTTATATAAAGATATAATTAATTATATAATTAAAGCATGTAAAAATAATATGATTAATTTAACTATATAATTTAATTTATAATTATTTATATGTTATGTTATATATATCATGACATTTAATTTTAATTAAATATCTACCAAAAAAATAAATTTTAAAATAAATCTACCAAAAATTTAGTTGCATGATAATGAATACAATTTAGTTACATGATAATGAATCATACAAATATATAATTATGAAACATGACGTATATATGTAATTATAAACTATAGGGTCACACTTGTCTGAGACCATCTCACAGATCTTTATTCGTGATACGGGTCGGGTTGGGTCGAAACTACATGTAAATGCCATACTTATATGCAAATGTCCTCAAATATAATAATGAGGAATACAATTTTTGTTACTTATAAGAGAAAAAGTACATTTTCCATAATAAGTTTAACAAATTTCCCTTATAAGGAAAAATATAATACTTTTCAGGAAAAATGTAATACTTTTAAATCAAAATGTAAAAATATTGTATTTTCCTTTAAAAGTATTACATTTACCCTTATAAGTAACAAAAATTTTATTTCTGATTAGTATTATATTTGAGCATATGTATGACATTTGTGCGTATAAGTATTACATTTTCATCTTGATCCGACCCGACCCATCTCATGGTGAGACGGTCTCACACATTTTCAATTATCATACCCAAATTGCCCTGCCTAATTCTAATCACATTCAAATTGCCTTGTCTATTTCTAATTATACTCGAATTAACAACTTCCATTCTTGTTTATATTCGATACTTTCAAGTGAATGGACCCCAATTTACAGGTAAAATTTTTACATAAAAATATTACTATATCTAATATACATATATTCATTTTTTTTTACAATTGGGCCCCCCAAATTTTGGGGCCCTGTGCAGTGGCACTCGGAAAGCATGCCTTAACAATCGTTATACCCTGCACCACGGTGGCACGGTGCACATTGCAATGTGCACCACGTACGTAAAACGACGTCGTTTTGGTGTTAGTAGACGCGGACGCGAATGACTCAGAGAATTAATTATCTATAATACACATAATTATTATCTATAATACACAGAACGTTTGTCTAGAATACACAGAATATTTGCCCAGAATACACAGAATATTGACACAAAATACACATATGTTAGTGGACGCGAATGACTCCAGGGAATTCATTATCTATAATACACATAATCATTATATAGAATACACAGAAGGTTTGCCTAGAATACACAGAATGTTTGCCCATAATACACAGAATATTGATGCCCATAATACACATAACTCATCCTCCTAACATTCGAATGCACAAACACATCACAACTTGTGTTAATAACATGAATACACATAATATTTACACAAAATACACAGAACTCATCCTCCTAAACATTCGAATGCACAAACACATCACAACATGTGTTACTAACATGAAATCACAACATTGTGTTACTAACATGAATACACATAACGGTTGCCTATAATACACAGAACGGTTGTCTAGAATACACAGAATGATTGCCTGAAATACACAGAATATTAACATAAATACAGAGACCGGCCAAAACGGAAAACGTGATTTCTAAAAAAAACGGACGATTAGTTTACAATGCTCAAAACGACGTCGTTTAGGTACGTGGTGCACATTGCTATGTGCACCGGTGCACAGTATAATTTGCCATGCCTTAACCGGTCCTGATTGCACTTAAGAATTAGTGTTCTAATTCTTTATTTTATAATTTTTTTTTTGAATGCTACTGACTCTATTACAGTGTTGTATCTGTTCATAAACTACTTTCTCAACCTACTGAAGAACAAAGAGACAGCAACGCCTCCACTGAGGCTCGAACCCACCACCTCCCGTATACAGGGAAGGGTTTGATGCCACTGGACTACAAGGCCCTTGGCCTTTATTTTACAATTTAAAGAACTAATAAATTTATAAAGAAGAATGTGTTTTCTATTTTTCGAAAAACGCATTATTTGTAAATTAAAAAAAAAAAAAAAAAGAAAGAGAGTATGATTTTCATTATTTAAAAATATCACAATTTTCCATTTTTTAGAAAACCTAAAACATATCGGATATAATTTTAAGAAGCTAGGCATTGCGCAAATTATATGGTGGAGCATGGTCCACAATGCATTGTGGACCATGGTTATGGCTGATAGTACAGTTGTGTTGAAAAGATACTGCAGTTGTGTTGAACTGATACTGCAGTTGTGTTGAAAGGAAACTGAGTTGCGCGAAACAGAGGTCGTTCATCTGTTGAACACCACTGCAGTATCCGCTCACCACAACTGCAGTATCCGTTGAACATAACTGCAGTATCCGTTCAACACAACTGCAGTTCCAGACGGATTAAACGTTCTCTGTTTAATCGCAATTGCAGTTTTCTTTCAACACAATTGTAGTATCTGTTCAACGCAACTGCAGTATCCTTTTAACACAACTGCAATATCAGTCATGACCCATGGTCCACAATGCATTGTGGACCATGGTACACGGTATAAGTATTGATGCATTGAAGCTAAAACAACAAATGTTTTAGAAGACCCTTTCTTTTTCAACATGTGTTATTACGTACATTATTTAAACCCTAAACCTAAACCCTAAACCCAAAAAAAATCATGAAAATATCTCTATTTGAAAAATTGAAGTGTCATAACAGTGATTGTTATCATAAGTAGAGTTATGTGTTTATAATTTTTTTTAAAAATAAAATATCTTATTTGCAATGTAATTTTATGAAAAACTTAAAATGCTAAATTTATATTGCAAATAACTCTTAAATTAATAAAAGAATTTGAAAAAAGAAAAACTAAAATTTTGCACTTAAAAATTATTGTTCTAATTCTTTATTTTGTAATTTAAAAAACTAATTTTACAAAGAAGATTGTGTATTCTATTTTCAGAAACCCATTATTTTAAAATTTTAAAAAAAAATTATGTTTTTCATTATTTTAGAAAACCTAAAAAAAAATAAAAATATCACTATTTTTTAATAAACCTAAAAAATATTGGATGTATTTCAAAGAAGCTCTGCCTAGGAGGTAAAACAATAAATGCTTCAAAAGGCCCTCTATTTAGTGACTTTGTCATTACGTCCATCTCTAATTGCAAATTCCTTATCTTGGGGTTTGAAGGAGGCTATCTTCACACACATTATGAAGAAAGGAAATAGGTGTGTTAATTTTCTTACCAATCTCGGCCAATCTACAAAAATGGAAATGACAATTCTTGAAGCCCCTCCAAGGCTATGTTTGGCAAACCTAGCTGAAAAGTAGCTGAAAGCTGAAAAGCTATAAGCTCGAAGCTGAAATCTGAAGAGCTGATAAGCTAGTTGTTATGCTTAAGGGTGTGTTTGGAAAGCAGGAAAATGACTTCTGAAAAATGTTTTCTGGAAAATGAGTTATTTTCCGGAAAATGAAGTCATTTTTCGTGTTTGGATGTGTTCTGAAAAACTGTCTTTGTGTGTTTGGTTCATTTTCTGGAAAAGGAGTAAAATTGTATAATTAAAGATTTTAATAATTGTATTTAAAATATAACAAAATTATAACATTATTATTTAATTAATTAAAACAACAAAACCAAACCAAACCCCCCCCCCCAAAAAAAA
>NXFB01002570.1:0-10175 GCA_002525835.2 Ipomoea batatas
GATCAAAAGAAGAGGGGTAAACCCATACAAGCTAGAGCAGATTAAGCATTGGAAACAAAAGCCCCATATTCGGGGGCACCACGCATCACGCCAATGCCCATACGATCCCTCTGAACCTGAGTGACAACGCAAGGCGGGGCTTCAACGATATCAAGCATGGACCTTTGGCTTCGTAAAGCAAGTTTAGCTAAGGCATCGGCGACTTTATTTTGCTCGCGGTAGACATGAGTGAAACCGATCCACTGGAAAAGGGGGATGGCTTCTTTGCACCGTTCAACGATATTATGCGCTCCACCCTTCGGCGACGCGTCGGTTCGTAATTGATCAATGATGGACTTTGAGTCGCTCTCCAACACAGCATTCACATATCCGAGCCGTATTGCCTGTTGCATGCCGTGCCAAACAGCCCATGCTTCGGCTTCATCAATGGAGCAAACACCTATGTGCACTGTGAAACCACCCTTCCAGTTCCCAAAATGATCCCGAATAACCCCGTCACAAGATGCCAAGCCATCGGCGGACCTGCTGCCATCCACATTAATTGTCACACAGCCAATCCTTGGCCTGTTCCAAGTGATGAAACCGCTATGCTCCACACCCGGAAGGAGAGCCGGCCCCTTCGCCTTTGAGAAAGCGTTCTTGATCTCCAGTTCTTGCTTTGTTAACCAAAGTAGTTTTTGGTCATTTGGCATGCGTCGATTGTTAAAAATACGATCGTTCCGCCATTTCCAAATCCACCAGAGGCGAATGGAAAACTTCTCAGGCCAGCCATCCTCGAATCCCTTCCGCTTGTCGCCCTGAATATTCGCCACAAACCAGTCCTCCCAGGGTAGTTGATCCAGGTACGTAATCATCGTCCTGCTTAGAGCGCCTGGCCAGATGGCAGTGGCCTCGCTGCACCGCCGAAAGAGATGCTCACAGTCTTCCACCACCCCTGCACAGACAGAACAATCAACATTAGAAGTGATGTGTCGTCTTGCCCTTTCGGCATTAGTTAAAAGTCTCCCATGTTTTATGAGCCAAACTAAACAACATATCCGATTAGGCACTTTCAACTCCCAGATACGCATCCAGTCTGTACGATCCCCCTCCAAGGTAAACTGAGCCAAAAGAGCGTAAGCCGAGCTAATAGAGAAGACTCCATTCTGTTCGGGACCCCAGGCCATGACATCGTTTCTGTCGGCATTCCCAGAAATCATAACGGCGCTAAGCTTCTGAATAATGTGAGGCGGTAAAAGGGTCGCGAACAACTCCCATTTCCACCCAACACCCTCCTCCCACATATCATGGACCTTCGTATAAAGCTCCGGTAAACTCAGTTGTTCCTTCAAGTAATTGCATAGAGGTTCTTGAATCAACCATTTATCCAACCAAAAATTTGTTTGCCTCCCGCTACGAATAGAAGTCATCATTCCTGCCGTTACGATGTGCTTGGCACTCTGAATGCCTTTCCATGCTACTGACCCCTCAAGACTTCTGCCCTGTGTTCGCCGCCTCCTTTCAATTCCCGCGTATTTTGTCGTGAGCGCAGTAGCCCATAAACTAGTAGGTTCAGTCTCGAGCCGCCATCCTAGTTTCGCCATGTAAGCCATATTTAACTCTCTCATACGTGGAATACCTAAACCCCCAGCAGACTTAGGGCTAGTTATAACATCCCATTTTACCAGATGAAGTTTATTCTGATCCATAGCGCCACCCCATATGAACCGCCTCGTACTCTTCTCAATTGCATCACAAATTCCTTTGGGGAGCACGTTCGTTTGCATAACATATGTCGGGATAGCACTAAGGACAGATTTGGCAAGGATCACTCTGCCTGCTAACGATAAGGTCTTGGATTTCCAACCTTTCAAACGTTTCTGAATTCTCTCCAGTAAGCTGCTATAGTCGGCCTTTGAAACACGTCCATGATTAGCTTGGACTCCCAGGTAAGTACCTAAATTTGTAGTTCTAGACAGATTAAGATTTGTCGCAATCACAGAAGCGGTATCTGAAGCCACATTCTTAGAGAAAAAAACCCGAGACTTGTCATAACTCACTTTCTGTCCAGAAACCTCGCAAAAGCGGTCAAGACAATCCCGAATTATTTCCACCTGATCAATAGATGCTTCGGCAAACAACACTAAATCATCCACAAAGCACAAATGCGACAAGGTAGGGCTGTCGGGCGCAAACTTAACCCCTCTCCATTCACCCCTCAAAACTCTGTGCGTTATGTCTTGGCTTAGTTTCTCCATACATAAGACAAAAAGAGCCGGTGACATCGCATCTCCCTGACGAAGACCCCGTTCATGTGAAAAGGCCGATAGTTGTTCTCCATTCCAAATGATAGACATCCGGGGGGTTTGAATACAATGCATTATAAGCTTAATCCAATTAGCCTCGAAACCAACCTCTTCGAGAGTTGCCTTAACAAAACTCCAAGAAACCCGATCGTAAGCTTTCTCGAAGTCGAGCTTGATGGCCATATAGCCTGTCGGACCCGTCTTTTTACGTAGAGTATGCATAACTTCTTGGAAAACAAGAACATTATCAGTAATCTGACGCCCCTTCACGAAAGAACTTTGATATGGGCTCACAACATACGGTAGAAGACTCTTTAAACGATTCGTAATGGTTTTGGTGATAATCTTGTAACTAACGTTGCAGAGACTTATAGGGCGAAAATGGCAAACCATCTCCGGAGAAGCAATCTTAGGAATCAGAACCAGATGGGTATCATTCAACCCCAAAGGTAAAGACCCCGAGAGGAAGGCCTCCTTGACAAGCTGAAACACGCTTTCCCCAACAACATCCCACATACGTTGGTAAAAAGCCGCATGTAGTCCATCCGGCCCAGGAGCTTTAAAAGGTGCCATATCTGTTAACGCCTTATGAACCTCCTCAAAAACAACAGGGCGGTTAAAGAACCGCCATTGCGAAGGCAAAAGTCTCGGGAATCCGACTCCTTCTGAATACGGACGCATAGGCCGTTGTTCCTCAGTAAAGATCGTCGTGAAATACTCCCGAACATGATTCCTCAAGTCCTCCCCTTGCGCTAACCAAGCTCCAGAGGCATCTCGCAGACTTGTAATGGTATTACGAGCCTTCCTAATGGTAGCAGCCGCATGGTAGTATGCAGTATTTCTGTCCCCCGAAGTGATCCATTCCTCCCTGGACCTCTGAAACCATAATAGCTCCTCCTGATACAAGACATCTTGGTATTCTTGGATAAGTTTCTTCTCTAGCTTAGCGAGACCACCATGGTAAGCTATGGCAAGTCGGCGCTGCACTCCATCGATACGAGCCAAAGTGATTCTTTTCTTATGAAAAACGTCCCCAAAGGTTGATTTATTCCAATAACTCAGAGCTTCTGCAAGGCGAGGTACATTCGCCGCTAAGTGTTGTGAATTATCCCAAGTAGCCGCGATCACCTCGGCCAGACCCTTGTGAGTGAACCATGCAGCCTGAAATTTGAACTGTGGCACCCTTGTCGCAGTCTCTCGGCTGGCGGTTCTAACCAAAAGCGGTGTGTGATCCGAAGACAACCGAGGGAGATGCGTGACTGATGCATCCCGGAAAACATTCCTCCAATCAGAATTGCACAAGGCTCTATCCAAGCGAGCCCCCTTTGCTGTACCCGAATCGGTGCCTCTCATCCATGTGAATCTCGGACCACTAAACCCCATATCTATAAGGCATTCCCCCTCAATCCAATCAGCAAAATCAGAGCAGCGGTGTGATGAAAACGCACTATAGTTGCTGGTCTCATCCTTATTAAGGACGGCATTAAAATCACCCACTATCATCCAAGGCCCAACTATACCATGATTTTCCATAGTGAGAGCAGACCAGAGACGCCGGCGAAGGCCATGTGTAGGGCTGCCGTACACCACCGCTAAATGCCACAAAGTCTGATTTGCTTCCCGTACCTGCAACAGAATGAACTGAGGATGAGTCGAAATAACCGAGATATTACACGAATTATTCCAAAGAACCCAAATGCCGCCGCTAAAACCGACAGCCTCGACCCTAACCCAGTCCGAAAAGCCAAATTTCATGCAAATGGAATTCGCATGTGAACTAGAGACCTTTGGCTCAACGAGACCAAGAACAGTGGGTTTATGAGTGCGAAGGAGATTTTTTAAGACGCGGTGGAACTCGCGACCAGCCACGCCTTGACAATTCCAAAACAAACAATTCATGGAAAAACAAAACAAAAAGAAAGAACCCAAAGCACATAAAACACAAAAAACAAACTCAGACGTCCGAGTCACAGGTCCCCCCGGCCGGACCCGCCTCCCTGCACATATCATCCTCCATCACCACATCCCCCTCCGCATCCATTCCATCGGGAGGGTCACCATGGTGTTCAAGAGACTTAGTGTTTTCTGTCGCCGGCACTTCAGCGACCAACTCCTGCGTCGAGACAATTGTAGTGCGAATGTCATTCCCTCCGTTCTCGCCGCGGTTCACTACATGCTCATCCTCTTCCGCTGCCCGTCGCGACCCCCTACGGTGCTGGCCTTGTCTCGATGATTCCCCTACCTCCGTTTGAGTCTGTCTTCCCGTATTGGGTTCATTATCGATTTGTTTCTCGTTAGCGATAACATTCGAACGTCGTTGACGCCCCTCCAAACGACTCTGTGGAACAGACCATGGCAGTCCAACATTAGCAGCATTCCCGTCCATAGTTCCAGCAGCAGCATCGAGTTCATGATCCCCAACTGCACCATTTGTCGCCTCCTGATCCTCCTCCGTCTCCAACGGATTAAACCTGGACCCCGTGGCGCCTGCTTTTTCCTTTGACGCAACCGCGTTAGCCCGCTGCCCCTCCATCGCGCCGCCCCGGCGCTGATCCGAAGGGCGTCCCTGCTTACGTCGATAAGTTCGCGTGACCAACATCCAAGATCCATACGGTGCCAAACCCGAAGCGGAAACCCTTCGTGCATTCGTAACCGGATTATGAACTGTTGGGCCTGTCGGATCAGAAACCGCCCTACCACCTGTAGCGACAGCACCATCATCAGTAGTAACCGTAGGACAGGACTCCTGACGATGCCCATAAGTTCCACACGCAAAGCAAACAAGATGGATCCCCTCATAAGCGACCTTCCACACTTTTTCCTCTAACGTGAAAGTGGAGATCAACGGTTTGGTGATATCAATCTCCACGCAAACTCTAGCGAACTTACCCCGTGAGACTAGACTTGTTGTGTGATCAACCCTCACTGTGCGCCCCAACTTGTTTCCGATTTTCCGAAGGCATAGGAGATTGTAAAATTCCACTGGTAAATTGGGAAACCGAACCCAAACGAGAACTTTCTCTGTTGAGTCAGAAAAAGGGTCGAAGTTTGGCACCCAATCTTTCACGATTAGGTAATGGTCAAGAATCATCCACGGGCCTTCATACTTTGCGAACTCCAGATCATCCCTTATACCAAAACGGACTAAAAAATAGTCGTTTTCTAACGCAATGAGTTCCATTCGGCCTTTTGGCTTCCACAGCGACGTCAGCCGGCGGAGGAGATACGCGTATCCAACTCGCCGTCCCATCACCTTAATAATGAGCGTCTGGCGCCAGGGTTCACGGATTCTTTCCTTCTCCTTTGCTGATAGACGGATAACCGGGCAAGTTGGATCCTCATCCTCTTCTAACAAATCCTCATCCGTATCATCGTTCGAGTCCTCAGTATCCGCAACATTGTCAACTAAAAAGGGAGCCGCATCGGTTCCCTTCCCAACCACCGATTCGCGATAGGACCGTGGCTGTGTATTCCCAGTAGCAACTGTAGGGTGATCGGCGCGCGACTCTTGCCCCGCAACAAACGCCGCATCGGTTTGAGGCCCAGAGACCTCCTCCCTCTGAAGAATGCAGCCCGGGGGATCGGCCATCGGTAAGTCCTGAGACGGAGTCTCCGCCACACGTTCCGGAAGACCAACCGGATCCACATCGGAATCCATAGACGACTGGGACCCTGATTCCGATTCCAATGCCATACCATTACCAGAAACCACACCCTCTTTCGATTTCTTCGTGCTGCGTTGAAGCAGATCTTCGTCCTCGGAGGACCGTTGAGAGAGCGTTTCAGAGCGTTCCGTTTCAGAGCGTTTCATCGTTTTTTTAATCCAGCTAATTCATAGTGTGGAAATGTGAAAAAAAAAAATAAATGGCTCATCAATGGTTAAGGGTTTAGGTAACCAAAAAATACAAAATCAATTTTATCTATTATTTTTCAGCAACCATCAGCTATATATTGATCTACCCAAATAAATGGATTAGAGCACTCTTCACTTTTTATCTAGTAGCATATTCTTACATGAACTCTCCCTACACACACAGACACACACACACATATTCCCTCCACATTTACTATTTATTGATCAAATCAACTCTTTTTATTTAATTATTTTTAAATTTAAATTTGTGTATTTGTTGTACTTTTAAGTTTTAATATAATTTTTAAACATATAAATTTTATATGTTGAATAATAAATTTAATATTATAAAGAATTAAATTCAAAATAACTTGAGTTAAGTCTAGGTAGTTAATCCAACCAGATGAATTATATTACAATCTGTAATTTGAAGAAGCGAAGCGGGAAAATGTTGGGATCTTGGGCAACAGGTAGGCCACCATACATTATTCATACCAAAAGATCACTTTTGAATTTGACCATGCCACCATTGCATCCTTTTGAGATCCTCCATAATTACACTTCCCTTTCTCCATTTTTTTTCTTCAAAAAATTTATCTCAAAACCTTTAATAAAAAATTTCAATTTTATTATGTCACTAAATTACATTTTTTAACCACAATTGTCACCCTTAAAAATGCACTTAAAATTTGTTGGGTACATTTGAAGGCAAATATATATACACACGCACACCAATGTTGGTGTAATTTATTTCTTCATGATTTCAATATAAACCATAAGTTAAGCACAATAATGTATATTATCAAAAAAAAAAAAAGAAGTACAATAATGTAAATTAAGATGAATACAAACAGAACAATATAATGTAAACCAAAGACCATGTGGTCTAGTGGCATCCGGTTTACACTCTCACATGGAGGGGAGTAGGTCCGAGACATTTGTTGACTTTCTGTGCTTCAGTAGATTGAGAAAGTAGCTGTTACTACACCGAGTCAGTAGTACACCAAAAAAAAAAAAAAAAAGTGTGTGTTGAATGCGTTGTCCGGATGAGTGGGGCAAGGACACAGCTAGCTATGGTTGAAGCACTCCATAGCGTCAATGGTCAAATATCCTTTATTTACTTCGTGTGGCAATTAAAGATTGCATAATTATATTGATGGTCCGGTCCGTATTCATATTTAATTTTTGTCAAATGGAACAAGTCTTTTCATTTCTGGTAGTCCAACCTTTTCCATAATGTAATCATGGCTTCTGGTAAAGCAAGGAAGAAGATTTGTGTAAAAATGGATTGAATTAGGGTATGGTAGTGCTTCTTTCTTTTCTTTTCTGCAACGTCAATTTTTCACATCTTTTAAGGAAAGCAGTAGTGGGATTTAAAGTCCCAGCTTGGCTAATGGCTCATCATCATATACGTGTAGTATTTTATATATGGTCTTGGATGGATCACATGGAGTGTTGAGTGAGCTGATGAGCTGATTGGATGGGGTTATGTTCAATCTATGAGTTTAGTTGATTGAGAGAAATGGCATCTATTTTTTTTTCTTATTAAGACTTCCACCGTCTCGAAAGACGGATCTTCCATGACATCCAACTACGTTCTTTTTTTTTTTTACTCAAAAAGTTGAATCTCAAATTTCAAGGGTCTTTACGTCTTGACTCGACAGAGTATCTGAGAGGATGTAAATCATAGTAACTCAACTGAACACATATGCTAAATATTTATTTACTGTGCATACAGAGTCTCAACTACTGTTTTTCATCGCTATGGTGCTTGTGTGGTTTGATGTTAAAAATGTAGACTATGAGAATGGTGAGATTGGAACATTTAGAGTGATAATAGTGTGATTTGGACGGTTTGTTTTGTTAATCAAAGGAGGAGAGAACATAGGGACACTTCTAACTCAAGAGACATTACTTGCTCGATCATCTTCAATAACGAACATTATTGCTTACATCTAACATTTTCTGTTTAATTGATCAAAATCTATGTGGTTAGAATGGTAGATTGTTCCAATCACTTTAATCAGAGTTTATTCAAACAATTCTCTAGAAAACTGATATAGTGTCCCAATTGTTTTTTCAAGTACACCTTTACATACATAAAAAACCTTATAATTTAATTTTTATATTCCGTTTGAACTTTTTTGAAATTAATCATTTCAATGTGACAAATATTTTCTTTGATAAATATGATTTCATGTTTGAAGCTTAATAAGCCCTTGTCTAATAAAGACTAGTTAAAATGACTTGGCTATGGTACGGTGTATTTGAGAGGAATAAGTCTAATGGCTTAATATGTGTTGAGGAGAATGGTTATATTAGTCTATCACTTTAGTTACTCTTCAAAAGACTGTTTGAATAAATTACACTTGAAGTGACTTAAAATTGCTCATCACTTCAATTACAAAAAATAAAATAAAATAAAAATGGGAATAATGAAGGTATGATGGGAGTAGTGCAACGTAACGAGAGCATTCCAACCATTCAAAAATATTATTATCACTTTAACCACTTTAATTTCATTGTTTTATTAAAAGGAGACGTAACAGTGATAATATGTTCATATTACTCAATGATTTAGAAGAAAAATATCAAAGTTGATTGCAACCTCAACATGTCATCATGGGTGCCCTTGATTATTTAGAAAAATATCTTCTTTCTTTTGTAAGTAAAAACTAAAAATATTAAATATATTACATTATATTTTCCGACTATATTCATCTTTTAAATAAAATACAAGAGATGAAAAATAAAAGTCTACATAAAATGAAATCTAATAACTTGAGGGCAAATCACGGTAACTCAGCTAGACCTTTCATTAATGCTCCCACACTATTACTAGTGAGATTCGATCTTTCTTCCCAAATTTCACTATGCAGACTGTACTATCTCTAACAACATCTCACGAAACTATTTTTTTAATTATTATTTAACACTGCCATTAACATTAATCTCAATACATAAGTAAATAAATGTTTAAAACTTTGGTAATTACCCCACACATCCCAGGCTTTCTTAGGATAGTGTACTGAATGAGTGCAGCAATATCTGTTTTAATGGATATATATTAATATTATTGTTAATAAAAAATAAAATGAAATAAAATGGGAATGGGCAGTATTAGTATATGGTACAGTGACCCGACAACCACGAACTTCAACATAGAAATGTAAATATCAAGGACTTTGTTATGTTGTCTATAATATTTGTCTTAAATAAAATAATACAAATTCTAATATTCTATATAATACTGACATGTTATAAATTGACAATAACATCTCGACAATTGTTGGTGTATCACAATTATTCTCTGTTCTCAGTCAGACTGTATGTGGTTCACCCCACCTCTGATCTCTCCAATGTTTTTTTTTTTTTTAAATAAATATAATGTTGTTAAAGGTAAAAGATTAATTGGATACCCATTCATTCGGTTAAGACATTAGCTAGTTTAATTTATGACGAGACTTTTTCAATCGAGTTCATTGCATTGAATTTTTTTCATGCAATTTATCTTTCAGTGTAATTAGCAGACTATTACATAGTAGCTAAATTTGCCTGGTAGACACTATTACATAGTGATTGTGAGTTTTTCTCATCATGATATATAGGTAAATGGTACTTGAATTCAGAAAATTGAGCTTGAGCTTTTATAAGTTTGGTATATCCAAAGCATTTAAAAAGACAAAAAGTTTGTGTATTAACATCATTTAATTTGTAGTCCCATTTATTTAAGAATTATCATAGTTGAGTATATATACTTGTTTTTAATACGAGACTGTAATTGTAGTGTTGTAATTTGTTATAGGCGTACCAGTGCAAAAGGCATTGTATATGCATTAGTAATTTTGTATGTATGATATTTTTCTATCACATTAAAATTTTAACCAGACTAATAGAACTAAAATGTCATTGCGTTTTTAATCTTTTTAAAATGAAAACTTTTACATCGTAAGTTACAATATTATATTGTTAAAAAAAAAATCTACCTTAACCTATATTTTATTAGAAGTACAACTTACTAAACACAATGTACAACA
>NXFB01002571.1:0-10172 GCA_002525835.2 Ipomoea batatas
TCTACTTTGTATTCATGAATGAGTTCTCTTCAAGCCTATGAAATGTGTATATGTTTTTTTTTTTTTCTCATTTCACTACAGAGATGAGATCGATCTCTGTAGTGAAATCCATTTTTTTTATTTGCTGTCTCCAGTTTTCCGACCACTTGTGGTCGGAATTCTCGGACATGTCTCGCTGTTCTAGTGGTCGTTTTTTTCCGGCCACATTAGAGGAGTGGTCGGTAGTTCCGACCACTTTTCTCCTGTGGTCGGAATTATCGACGAAGGTTTTTCCGGACACCCAAATTGGTCGGAAAAGTGGTCGGAAAAGGCGTTACCGACCGAATTAAGGCTATTTCCGACCACTCTTGGGTGGTCGGAAATCTGCTAATTTCCAGCAGTATATGGACTCTATTTTTTTAACGAGAATCCATGCATGATGCAAGTGGACTCTGGTGCATGGGAGTAATTCTACATGTACTCCCAATTCACACTCCCATTTTTTACTCCATATGAGTTGGCATGTTTTGATTGATCAATTTAATAGGGGGCCATGATGTTTTTTCATTTCCTTTTTTTCATCCTCCAATCAAATTTGAACACAAGTGGAAGTAAAAATTGGGAGTACATATAGTATTTTTGGGTGCATGGTATAACAATTGTTCTATATAAACCTAATCTCTGATCAGAAGAGCTTTCCATCTATCTAAGCTACAAAGGAAAGAGAGAGAGAGTTTGTTCCAGCTAAGATTAGAGATAATATGGAAGCTTGCAAAAAAACAGGTGACATTTTGGCGTTGTTGTAGTTGATGGTGGCGACGGCGGCCGCGGCCGGCGGTGGGATGTTGGCAAACGACGAAGACAACTCCATTTGCGGATTGAGCTTGGAGGAGCTGATGAGTTGCAAGGAGGCAGTAATGACAGGCAGTCATAACAATCCGCCATCGCCGCCGTCCACTAGTTGCTGCGCAGCTCTTTCCAAAGCAAAACTGCCGTGCCTATGCAACTTTAAGAACAATGACGTCCTCATCAAAACCTTCAAAATCAACCCCGCCCTCGCGGTGGCGCTCCCCGCCAAGTGTGGCCTTCCTCCGCCACCTTGTGCGGCGGTTTAGCTGAGCTTAAGTGATTCAACTCCGATCCGATCCGATCCATCTATCTATTATTTTTATATACCACTTTCAATTCGTACGTTCTGATAAGTTTTATTTTTTCATGTGTTTCCGATCTTATTCGTGTAGTGCAAATGTTTAGTTTTTATCAGTGGTTTTTCTTTGTATGCCTTCGTTCCCTAAGTGTACTGTGCTAAGTTGTTGTATCAATGCAATATTTTATGTGGATTATTGTGGAGTAACTAAGCTACTCACTCTAACAATTTTATTCCAAATAATTCCTCAAAAAATTCGATAGGTGAGAAAATTAAATTCAAAATAATATTCTAAGAATTTAATTTGCAAGAAAATGGAAAAATGACTACAAAAACTCAAAGAGGGGACAAAAATAAGATGTTTGAAAAACTTGAATAAGAATGAGAAAAACGAGTTTAGGACATGTGTATTGCATCAGAAACGCATGTCCCAAAGTAATTTTTTTCATTCTTGTACACGTTTTTCAAATGTCTTATTTTTGTTCATTGAGTTTTTGTCCCAATATCTCACACACATTCGACGAACATCCGGTCAAATTCCAACGAATAAGTCAAACCATCAACAGCAGCAATTGTGGGTCGTCAGTCGCATCCGGCCGGAGAAGGTTGGTCGTTTTCTCCTGCCGGTCGTGCAGAAGGCGACCAACTTGGTCGCCTTCCGCGGGGGTATGGCTACCGGCGACGGTTCTGTCGTCGCCAGAATTTTGCCTAAACAATAAATAACCTGCAATTTTATGTCATTTACCGATTTTTAAGCTTTTTCTTTTTATCTTAATTTAACATGTTAAAGGACCTAATTGTATTTTTTTAATGTTTAAGGGTCTAATTAACTTTGCACGTAATGTTTAGGGCTTATTGGAAATTTTCCCTATTTTAAATTAATGTTTCAAACGACATCGTTACGTATGTTGCAAAAATCCCCAATTCGCAAAGCAAAATCTCACAACCTATTAGCCAGGAGGACAGAGGCACAGAGCTACCGCACGACGAAGAGCTGTTGCCGCCCGCTGAAGACCGCCACCTGTCATTCCACACTTCCACAAAGCCCGACA
Source organism: Ipomoea batatas (assembly GCA_002525835.2). Classification (NCBI taxonomy): domain Eukaryota; kingdom Viridiplantae; phylum Streptophyta; class Magnoliopsida; order Solanales; family Convolvulaceae; genus Ipomoea; species Ipomoea batatas. Next base: position 2,179 of record NXFB01002571.1, read on the forward strand.
GGTCAGAACTCACAGCCTCCAATTTCATGTCAATGAAGAAGTTAGATTAATGTATTGGTTAAATTGGGAGCTTAATTTGCGTTTAGTCAATAACTGTTGTTAAGTAGAGCTTAAATTGGTTAAATAGATACATTTTAAGCGGATTAAGAGAAGTTGCTTCCAGAATTCAGCAATAAGAGTAGTGTTTTCTTGTATTTTTTTTTTACACTATGCTATATATTTTCTGTTTATATGCATTTTTTAGTCATCTTTAGGGTTTAATTCAGTTTCTTATGCTTCTATTCTTGTATAAATCTGGGTTTGTGAAAATTTTCCAACATTTTGTAGTCATGTCTGGGATTAGGATTTAAGTCCTTTAGACTAGGAAGGATTTTCAGGTTGACTTGTTCTATTGTTTGAAAATGGAATTAGTTTATGCTAAAAATCCGGCTTCTGTGAAAAGTGGAGCATATTTAGTGTTTGCTATTCTGCCACCATTGAAAGTTGGGAGCTAATTATTATGACCGTCTATTGGAGATTTTATACTTATTTATGCTTAATTGCTCGGAAATATAAACTTCTTGTTAGATTGTTAATTTGTTAGAAAATATGATGGTAGGCGTTAGAAAACAATTCCGTAGTTCTTCATGACTATTGAGTGTATTTTGATTTTTCTGTTTTGTATTTGAACTATTTTTATTAATGATGATGTCCTTTGCTTTATTTCTTTATGACTGCCTGATGGAAAAAAGAATACTAAGGATTTGAAGCACAAGAAAGCAGACCATGTGCTAATATTTAATGTTAGAGCCAAAATAATGAGATAGATAAACCCCTGAACTAAGAGAAAAAGGGAACTTTGAGAATCGTTAGCATTATAGAATTTAATGTCAGTGCAAGTGAGCAATTTCTACTGTAGAGTAAATGGTGATGAGAGAATAATTACATCTAAAATCATGTGGACAGATGTTATGAAGCTAAAACTAGAAGCTAACAGCACATATTTTCTGGTCTTTCTTGTTCCCTTTCATTTTTGCTCTTTATTGTAATGTCAAATCATATTACAGAAAGGATTTAATCTTATATGCACCTATTCAATTAGTTTAACCTAGTTGCATGAAATTACTTGATTTATATCATTCATATGCATTCCTGCAATGTCAAACTAATTAAGTCCATAAATTAGTTCGATAACATTTTTGTGTGATTTGTATAAAGTTAGATAAATTTATCTGTTTCAGACTTTAGATCTTATTACCACAATGTTTTAAGGTTGCAAACATGATTTTTACAAGTGATGCCGAGTAGTATATTACATTCGATAATGCACACAACATTGACAATATAATGTGGTAAATCAGGTCCCGATCTCCTAGAACAAGAAACTAAGGGGGGAAAAGGAGAAGAAATAATAATCTGTAATAAATGTAATATGACTTTGGCCTTTTTTGGATTTTTTTAAAAGAAATAAATAAATAATTTTTATTTACTTGACCATGGGCAATTGCATTTTGGAAAATTTGAACTTCTTTGATTAAACTTTCTTTGGTATGTGCTGCATCCAGGCACTCCTATATATTTTGGAGTATGGAACCATAACATGCTTACTTTGACAGTTTCGTAATGCATTTACAACTTTCTGCTTAAATCTTGATATATTAATTCCGTTCACTATATAGACAATTCTAACTTTCCAAATCCTTTTGATACGTCAAAAAGAATCAGTGGTTTTACAATGATGCCGTACTCTCTTTGCAAATCTGTTATTACATGTAACATGGCCATCTCTAAATGATGCATTTTACTATCTCCATTTGATTTCTTTCAAAGAAGTTGATTAGTGGTTTATATTACTTTCGTTCAGGAGATTCTTTTGATGGACAATCTTGTAGACTCTCTAAACAGTGCGTACCTAGAATTTGTTGCTGCAGCAGCCAATGTACTTGAAGCGAAGGAGAGCTCTGGTGCTCAAAAAATTGCGGTGACTGATGCTGCTTTAGAAAACTTTAAGCAACATTGGGAGTTGTTCAGAGTTGCTTGTGATCAAGCAGAGGAGTTTGTGGAGTCTGTAAAGCAAAGAATTGGGTCCGAGTGTTTGGTAGATGAGGCCACTGGCTCCGTTTCTGGTAAGCCCGGGCAGCCTGCTACAAGTGGGCTACAGCCCATCAGCGCAGTTCGGCTGGAGCAGATGAGTAAAGCTGTCAGGTGGTTAGTGATTGAACTGCAACATGGTTCTGGGACCGGTGGCGCATCATCACACCCCCACCCTTCCGCTCCCTTCGACGCTCGATTTTCTGAAGATGCAGCTCAATAGGTATGGGTACTGGCTAGTAATTCTGGGTATAGCTTGCAGGCATTCTAAACTTTCAACTATTGCTCGTTTTTACCATATTACTTATTGCAGGGAATTGCTGAAAGGATGCAGTTGTAAAGCACACCATGATGCCTCAAGGTCACATTACATTGTTGAACATCCCCGGTATACTTATTGTAAGATACTAAGATAGCGTGTTTTTAAATTGTTGCATACATTGTTCAGATATATATTTCTTATAACTGCTTTGGCTCCTATGAAGGGGACTTAGAGAGGGAAATGAAAGGAGAAAGGGATTAGATAGGTATTTCTGTGAGATAGAACAAACCCCTTCCCCTTTGTGGAGAGAATATGTTGTATTTCTTCTTTGTTGTCTTGCAATAGTGTATCACACCGGCTTGCCTTCGGGTCATCCCAAAGTGCTCAAAAGTTGTAAGCAAAGTGATCATTATTTTTACATGTGGTTTTCTTGAATCGTTCAAAACACATAGCCACATAGGGCATGCTTGAATGCTAGTTCTCAATTAGAGATGTCAATGGGGCTGGGCCGCTGGGGTATGTTCCCGCCCCGACTTTCTCCCCATTCTCTGTTTTCGTCTCCATTCGCGCTGAGAAAGGGAAAAATCTCTCTATCTCCATCCCCACAGAAATTATCTGGGGACAGAGAATTCCCTTCTCCATTTACAACTTATTAAAAAAAAAAAAAGAGATTAAAACTTAAAATGCATTTAAATAAATGAGTCATCTTCAATTTATTTAAAGTATTGCTAAAATTATATATTATATACTGTATATGCACATGTAGTCTGGGGTGAGGAGAGTACTCCTCATCTCCGTTCCTGACGGGGAATTAAATGAATTAAATTGTTAATTTGGCGGATTACTTTTTATGTTTGGGTTGATATATGTGTACTATAATGAAAAAATTGAACAGACAAACGGAACTTGTAGCCCAATAGTAATAATTGTTCATTTATGAGTAAATTGTAAATATAAAAAGCTTTTTATGTTTTTAAAGCATTATATTATAGTTTATAAATGATTTTTTTTTATAGTAGGTGGGTTTTGTATAACTTCTTTTACATATATACCAATTAAATGATGAATATAAGTTGTTATAGAATAATTTTAGTAGAGTTGATAATCTATCTTGAAATTCCATTAATTCAATCCAAAATGTATCTAACTTTACTGCTTCATGATTTTTAGTATAATTGCCACTGCGTCAAACCTTAAGTAATTTAATTCTTGAGTTTGTGTTTGTTATATAGATTCAATTGTAATTTAAAAAATTAAATTGTGTAAATAATTCTTTTAGAAATTTCAAATTTGTATAGAAAATTTGTGTAAAACTGTAAATTGTGTTTGCGTTCAGTGCTTCACTATTTGTGTATTTACAAATAATAAATATATGGAAGTGTATATTTTCATAAAAGTAAATTTCCAAAAAGTATATATATAAATGGAAAAAACTTGTGTGAGACCGTTTCATGTGTCTCACTTTGTGAGACGGGTCGGATCTTTAATTAACGAGGTCAAAGATTCAACCCATTAATTAAATATTTGATCTATTAATCAAAGATTCGACCCGTCTCACGGATTAAGATACATGAAACGGTCTCACACAAGTGTTACTCTATATAAATATATGTAGATTATTGTTTCGTTTGTTAATTTCTAATTTCTATAACAGTATGTTTGGTTTATGGAATAGGTCGGGAATATAATATCATTCTCGGAAATAGACATATTCTATTGTTTGTCTTGGTTATTTATTTTTGGGAATGAGCTATTCCCTTTGCAGGGGGAATAGCCATTTCTAGGGGCTCACTGGTATTAGTTATTCACAAGTACTGGGAATAACTTTTGTATTATAATACCGAAAATAACATTTACTATACATGCTTATATAAGGGAAAATTGTAATTTATGACTCTGCATAATATGTCAATTATCAATGTCACCCATAAACTATTAGTGGTGTAAATGTTGCACCTCAATTTTCAAAACGATACATATATTGCCCCTCTCGTATCGTATGGTAATAAAAATAAGGGAAAAGATTGTAATACTCAATATCAATTACTCGTGCACTTCCTTTGATTATTTTTAAATAAAATCTTAAAATTATGGCTATTAAGTAATTAATACTGATATGATAATTGGGTAAGGTACTAGATCCGCCCCGGTAACAAACTCATTAAAGCAACAGGCGTCGCTTAAGGAGAGGTAACGGTTCTTAGGGTCCGCTTCATCAAAGAATTGTTACGAAGGAGCGCACAACAATTATTGAAGAGCCGAACACTTATGGAGGGCGACGTTGCACTTATTAGGAGGCCGTTGGTGTCCATTATTGTAGCCATTACTATTCTTCAATATAAAAGTCGAGTCCATTAGCAAGTAGGGGGCTCTCTGTTTTCTGACATACAAACTCTTGTACTCAACTATAATTACTTACTTATCAATATTATTCGGTAACCATTTTTACCGTAAATGGTGCTTTCATTGAAAGTCGAGATCAAATCTCAGGCAAAATTTCACAAATTAGCTTGTCACTAGCTAGCAATGGCACGATCGGAACTAGCAGCTCCCATAGTTCCTGTTACTTAAACTGCAACGACAACCATGACCGTGAAGGGGATCTTCGTAGCTAGCTCAACAGCAATCGTGGATGGAGGTCGCGTCCCCGTCCAGGCTGTGGACTTCCAAGAAATGCCCAGGTCATTCAGTAGGCGGCGACAACGGCAAGGTTGGCTTAGCCAGTGGCAGGGATGTAAGGCCAAGCTCCCCCACTGCCCCCTCAAGAAGTAGAGGTGGAGTCCCCGCGAGGAGAGAGAACAGAAGGCCAAGGCCGCATTTCAGGCCTCGGCCACTTGTGCGTCCGCCTCCTCCATGCATCCACCTCCTCAAGTGCGTCTGCCTCCTCCATGCGTCCGCCTCCATAAACGTGTTCGCCTCCATGTGTCCACCTCCTCAAGTGCGTCCACCTCCTTCATGCGTCCGCCTCCTCAAGTGTGTCCGCCTCCTCCATGTGTCCGTGCGTCTACCACAAGTCCGTTTGCTTCCATGTGTCCGCCTCCATGCATCTGCGCGTTCGCCTCCATGCGTCCACCTCCATAAGTGTGCACCCACCTCCATAAGCAAGAGGACCCAGCAATTATCGATGCAACTATTGCTCATAGTCAGCCTTGATTAGTTTTGTTAAAAAAAAATTTAAAAAATTAACATTTTATTCCCTTAGGGCCGGCACGGGATCCGATATCGCTAGCTACCTGACGAAAAGGGTGTTTTCTTGGTCAAGTTTAAGGCTTGGTTACGAAAACACTACACTCTATTCCCTTAGGACCGACACGAGACCCGATCTCGCTAGCTACCTGACGGAAGAGTGTTTTCTTGGTCAAGCTTAAAGCTTGATTACGAAAACGCTATCCCCTAAGGGATAGTACGAGGCCTAACCTCGCTCACTACCCTATAGAAGAGGCGACCTTTGACCAAGCCTACGGCTAGCCGAAGTGAGCTATACTCGCACACAAAGCGCACAAAAAAAATAATAAAAAGAAAAAAATGGGCCGGGGCCCCGCCTCGGCCAAGTTTAGCCGAGGACGCCTCAGCCACGGCTGGCTAGGGTCTCAAAAAATAAATAATTTTTATATTTAAAAAAAAAACTTATTCGTTTCGCTTCTCTACGCTTGTAGCGTATGATATTCGATAAGTGACAAGTTTGCACTATCATTACTCCCTAGTTGACTCTTCTACGCACGCTCTCAACTTGGAGTAGGGGGCTGGTGACAGGATAATTGGGCAAGGTACTAGATCCGACCCGGTAACAACTCATTAAAGCAACAAGCGTCGCTGAAGGAAAGGTAACAGTTCTTAGGGTTCGCCTCATCAAAGAACCGTTACGAAGGAGCACACAATAATTATTGAAGAGACAGACACTTATGGAGGGAGCCATTGCACTTATTAGGAGGCCGTTGGTGTCCATTATTGTAGCCATTACTATTGTTCAGTATAAAAGCCAAGTCCATTAGCAAGTAGGGGGGCTCTTTGTTTTCTGACATACAAACTCTTGTACTCAACTATGATTACTTACTTATCAATATTATCCGGTAACCATTTTTACGGTCAAATACTTTTTGTAATATAAATTTTATCTAATTAGTTAAGAAAATTGATAATACACATATTACGTCCATAATTAAAGGAGATTAAAAAATTATGATACTTATTTCAGTTCACAAATTATTACGTTAATTCACACATTATTACGTCCATACAATTATTAATTATACAAATTATTCCAATTCACTGATTATTACACATATAAAATTATATGATAATAGTTACTTTTGAATAAAATCTTAATAATTATGGTAATTACGAAATTAATTCACACATTATACTTTTATTAATTTTTTTTTTATACTTTTCGTAATATAGATTTTTCTAATCAATTAATAAAATTAATGGTACACATATTACGAACATAATTAAATGAAATTAAACATACACATATTACATTCATAATTAAACGAAATTAAACGTATACATATTATTTTACGTTTAAACATACACATATATACTCCTTAATTACCATAATTATTCAGATTACATTAAAATCATAATTAGCATAATAATAATTAAGAATAATATATACTCTTTAATTATCATATACTAGTAATAATAAAACGACCTTATTTATATTGAAATTTATTATAAATTTTCCTGTCCATATAGGAAATTAAGCATATAATTTTCAAGTAAATATATTAAACACTAATATATAAATCTTATAAATTCAAATAAATGTACATTTTTAAATATATAATAACAAAAAATTTTCTGTGAAAAAGAGTAGGGTGAAAAAGGAAAAAAATAAAATTAAATACAAAATAGAAATCATAAAAGAATCAGTCTTGAAGTTTCCTGCTACAAGGCTAACTTATCGAGTTCAGAACCTTGGGCTAGTCCGTTCTTGCAGGGAAGCAAGGCAGAGGAAGAAGAGAATCTCAGTTTAAGAATAGCAGTACCCGGATACTACGTTGTCTGATGCAAATTCAACATCTGCTTTCGTGTCTTTGACTTAAGGGTTGATTCCAAAACATAATAATAGATTGATCCGGCTAACGTTTCTCTGCTCCTCCTTTAACCGCCTGCTTTCTCCAAAAAGCCCTAGAACTCTTTTGAATAGCTAGCTAACTATGGGTGAGCCAATTTGATTTTTTTTTTGTTCTATCAATATCAGATCTTCATGTTTAATTAAAATTTCCTGTTTTAGCTTCACGATTTTCTTTTGCCTTTGTTGTTTAGCGTTTTTTCTGCTGATTATCGATTTGGATTGGAAAGGCCCTTTTATTTTGGTTAATTATTCTTTTGCGTATTTATAAACATATAGATGGCTAGATGTACATATGCATGGATAGGGATGTCTGAAAACTTTATGAATTACATATTTGTCTGAGTGGGATGATAATTATTCTGGCTTTTGTTAATTTTGGTATATCCAAAATTACTGCTAGAATATTTTTCTGGAGTAATGCCCATAACCTGTTTGATATATTGTTTCCAATTTTAGATATTGAAGAGGATATCAAGGCACTTCAGCTTGATTCGTCTGGTATAACTCTATCACTAAGATCATCAGTCTATTTTTTACCCAGTAGTAAATATGAAAATGACTAATATTATTTAGAGATGTTGG
>NXFB01002580.1:0-10130 GCA_002525835.2 Ipomoea batatas
TTTTAGAGAGAGAAGGGTATTTTAGACGTTACTACAACTCCAAAACATATTAAATGTTGTACTGGTTGGATGGCAATTTCAATCCGTCCCACGGATATCCACCCGAATCCACCCCGCATGTATCGGATTTTTTTGGGTGGTAGTGGGTTGTGGGTCGGGGTGGGTCTTAAAAAAGTAAACCCGCAGTGGGTCGGGTTGGATTCGGGTTCTACGTACAAAATCCGCCTAGAACTCCACCCGACCCACCATATGTGTGTATATATATAATAGTAAAATTAGTAGTACTAGTATATAGTTAATTATAAAAGTTTCAATAACTTTGGGTAACATTTTACTATTTTTACATCTAAACTACTTAGTTTATTTTTAAAAATTAACAATTTAGATAATATTGAAATATTTCTATTATTTTATGTTTTAGTATAACTAATGAAGTTTATTATTTTATTATGTGTAAGTAATTAAATATTTTTTTTTGAAAAAATAATAATAAGTTGATAAGTGGTTGGTACCCGCGGTGGGCATCCGCACCCGATGGGGTGGGTGTGGGTTTTGAAAAAGTTCACCCGATACGGGTTGCGGGTTGGGGTGGGGGTGGGTGGAGAAAATGTAAGGTGGGTTGGGTGATGGATGTAGCCCTCCCCGACCCACACCCGACCCATTGCCATCCCTATATGGCCAAGCAAGACTTCCCAGCAATATTAATATGTTGGTTTTAATTAATATGAATGTTTTTAGTGTGTTTTGTCATCTCAATACTGGACCAAAAAGGGTGTTAAGCTAAGTGATAATCTAATTCACCACCAATTGTTATACCATGTACCAGGATTCATATTGCATTGTGAACCCGATACAAAAATTTTGTACATTCAGTTAATACATTCTGTATATACAGTTAACAATTTTTGTACATATAAAACAAATAACTTAATAATTGCTGACACATAATATGATAGTTACAGGTACATAAACTGTCAATTGTAGATACATAATGTGTCAACTATATATACAAATTTGAAGGTTATTGTGAAAAACAAATATTGAGAAAATCAATAAAAAGAACAAAATGTATGCTTGAAAATTAAGGTTTTACATCGCCCCAAATGGTAATATATATCATGTCATACATCACCTGTCAGATAACTATATATGTTAGGTATCCTATCAAACATAAGAAAGAGATCGAAATTTGATGTAATTTTGTTTCAAGGGAAGAAATATTGTATGAGAACTGAAGAGCGGGATGTTTCAAGATTTCAAATACATATTAAGACATTTGAATGCTCCATGGAGATTTTGTTTCTAATCACTAAAATAAAAGAAATATCATAAATTTATTTCTTGCAAAGCATTTATATAGATTAACTTGAAGCATACTCATTTATTAGAGTTTGGCTCGTTGTGGGCTCATAAATATTATTATCAATTATCAATTTCTGACTCTTCTTCACTTAGATTTTCTTTGGATCCAAAAACCAGTAGTCATGAGTCACTGAATTTAATTAAATTTGCTTGGCACAAGTCGAAAAAACACTATGGTACAAGGTATAGTTAACACTTCAGATCAACAAGTGTCAGAATCAAGTTTAGAAGATAGACACTTAGTTACAAGCTTACAGCAAGTTGCCCTTCATACCATCAACTTTATTATCTTTAAGAATTGCAAGAGCTCTAGCTCAATTGTTCTCATAAGTGAAGTCAATTTACAGAAAAATCCCCAAGATCTGTATGATGCATGTGTAAGAAAATACCAATGAACAAGTTACATTAAAAGCTCACACTTTGATTCTGCACAGCAGTGCAAAACATTATAGACATTCATTGCAGAGGCAGGCCAGTTCAGATTCTGTTGCATATCAGCTGGATTGGAGTCACAGAATTGAATTGTCTAAACTGTGGCAGTTTAAATGCGCTGCGGCTTCCTTCTATACTCACTGGGGATTTGCTCTTTGCCTTGGAGCTTGTCAACACATACATACTGAAAGATTGTGAATCTTGAATGCAGGTGATATCCTACTTGGTTCCTACTTTGTTTTTAAGACAAATTAATCGACTGTATTTTATCACCGTATTAGAAACAATAAATAATAAAAACAGTGCAGGAAATATAAATGAACCAGGATATGTTCACGCAGTTCGGAGCACCTTCTCCTACATCTGCGGGGCCACACAAAGGTGAAACCCAACTCCACTAGATGATCAAAGATGTTACAAGGTTCATCAGATATCCATCCTCCATGATGGCCTAATCTATTACACATACAAACATCACCATCTCCTGAGTTGGTAGTGTGTCAACTTCTTCAGCTTTCCCGGGCCAATAAGCAAGTCTTCCACTTGATGCAGTAAACAGGACAACAACATAAAACTAGTCTAAGAAGCCATATTACAATGATCTTGAGTCTGTATCAGACTAACAGACTTTACATATTAAAACAGTAGGCTAAGACTATAATAGTAGATCTTAATGTTAAAACAGCAGGGAACTTTGGCGATCTTTTCAGTGAAATCAGCACTTAAACTTCTGAGGTTTCAGCTCTATTTATACTTGAACTTCTGAGCTCCTTCCCTGTATTTGATCTCCTCAATTCAAGGTAAGGCACTCATCTACATCTTGCCTTGATTTTCTCATCTCTGACATTTTTACTTGAATAAATATGAACCACTCATCTCAGGGCCGGCCCTGGGCATGTCTGCCCAGGGCCTTTGCACAGGGCCCCCAATTTTTGGGGGCCCCTTATTTAAAAAAAAATAAATAAATATGTATATAGGGTGTGTAAACAGATGAGCAGCGCAACCTTTCTGGCTAATTGAGTAATTGCCTAATTCTCTAATTCTAATAGGCCAGCAGTTCGGCGCAACCAAATTGCCTAATTCCCTAATTGACTATTACTCCTATTCCTTCTCCCATTACTCCTATTCCTATTACAGCACGTTTGGTTCACGGAATGAATTTGGAGGGAATAGGAATGTTACTCCACAAGGAATGGAATAGGTAAGGAATAGAACATAATTGTATTCTATTGTTTGGTTCGCTGAAGGAATAGACTTTAGGAATTGTATTCTAACGTTTGGTTAGTAGAAAGAATAGAAATAGAATATATGCTTAAAGACAATACCCTTATGCAAAATATATTATTATTATTATTATTATTACCTAAGATTTTTATATAATATTATTTTATAGCAATTACAATATTAAAAAAGTGATATATAAATTATGAAACAAAATATGCATATAAATAACAAAAAAATTTAAAGAACATTCAATAATATTAGGAAGAAGACATTATAAGGTCTTCATTCAAGAAGTTTGTTTGAGATGGGTGTTTCTCCTTATTTTAAGGAGTCTCTCCTTATTTAGGAGTCTTTCTACAACAAATGATGATATTCAAGAGTCAATAACTAATGATCCATAGCAATCAACTCACATCTCTCATTTTAATTACCGACATACATAAAACTAATTATTTAGCTCAGTCCTCTTCCCTCTGTGGAAGTCCGGATCGCCGCATTCTTGTATTGCTCGACGACTCATCCCTCAAGTCATCTCAGTCCCTCTTGTTTAACACTCTGCGATCTCGCTGTTTCGTTCTGAAATTCAAGCTCCTTGATGATCCCACCATCCAGTGATATGGACAGTACTTGTACGATGCTAATGCATATGATTTAATTTGATCTGAAACATTGCTACAGAGTGCGGTGTCGATTTGGATGAGGATCCCTTTGTTGTGGTTATTGATCATTGTAGCCATGCTCTCTCTGAAATTGAGAGAAAAAGAGAGAACCACTCTTCTGCACTGCTCAAAAGGGACTCCAAGTTTGGGTGATTCTTGATTCAAATTCAATGATGAGAAAAATAGGGAGCTAAGTAATTTCCTGTCAATTGTTGGCACTTTCTGATTTCTACTCAATTCATTCCAACTACTCAATCAGGTTGATCATCCATTTTAGAGACTCAAAAAACAAACCTAAAAATTTAAACAAAGGGTAAAAAAGGAAATATAATAAAATACCTATTCCTGAGAGGTCAGGAATAGGTTAATACCAGGGGGACCCTGGTAATAGCTATTACCCTTGCAAGGGTAATAGCTCATTCCCAGGAACATTGTTCCTGGGAATACAAATGCGAACCAAATAACGGAATAGGTTATTACTAGGAATGCTATGTCATTCCCTACCTATTCCGTGAACCAAACATCCCATTAGTACATAATCGTACCCTAGCTTTGAACTAATGAATTCTTTGATTCCTTTACATACGCAACTTATATTTCATCCTTTACATACGCAGCTTATATTTAATTTACACAAATCTCACAATTAGCATAACTAGGTGTTAAGTGTTAGATAATTTTTTTTAATTGACGCAAGCAAACATAGACGGGCAGACGCAGCTCCGCAAAATTCTTCAATTCTTCTTGATCATTCAAGTTCTTCAATTCTCTTAACAGGTAATTAAAATTACTAAATATTTCACAATGCTTGTTTATTGTTTTATTTACATGACTTAATAATTCTGATTTCAGAATAATATATTTAATAATTTGTTTCTCGATTAATTATTTATTCATAGAGTTTCTAAATAAATTCTTTTTTTTCCTTAAGATTTTTATAATTTATGTCTTCTAGAAAATATTCATCTGAATTTGAGAAGCGTAAAAAGAAAAGAAAAGAAGAATTGAGCCTCAATCTCAAAAGAGAAAGTAGTTTATGAACAGATACTACTTTGTAATAGAGTCAGTAGCATTCAAAAAAAAAAAAAAAAACTCAATCTCAAAAGAGAGCTCTTGAAAAATTCATTATAAAATAAACTCAAATAGATGCGCAAAAAGATGATGTCAAGGAAATTTGTTAGATGCTAATCTTCATATAGAAGATCAAGATGATTCTGTCATTCTGTGATTGGAAAAAAAATTAAATGATAGTGTGCACAACGATGAAAAGTATCATTGTAACAATGAAAATAATAAGAATGTTGATAGTTGTTTATGATATTGGGCACAATGATAAACCAAATAATTCGCTTTTATTTGACATATATGATCCAAGAAATTGGGATGCCCTTAATTCTAAATTGAAAGGAGTTTTTCAAAGTTGAAATTGTTGAAATCTTACTTACGATCAAATATGTTGCAAGAGAGACTTTGGAAGAAGTTGATATAAAAAGTTTGGTTGATAATTTTGCGTCTAAACGTGAACCGCGCATACCACTTTTTAAATGAAATTTAGCTGTATTTTTTATATAATATTTATATTTTAAATTTTTGACACAACTTTTTGAACAACTATTATTATATATACAAATTACTTTGAAAAAAAAGGGCCCAATTTAAAATATTGCACAGGACCCCAATTTTTATTGGAACGGCCCTGAACATGCAAATAAACAACACTAAAAACAATATACCTTAGGCATAATTAATTAGACTACTTAATTAACAAATAAATTGCCAATTAAAAACTATACATTAATTTCCCTAACACATACAAAGCTCCCCAACATTACCTGAATTGAAGTAGTAAGTCGTTTATTAGGAATGTGCCGTGCTTGAATAATGGATTTGCAGAATATGAACTACTCTACTGTTGAAGCATTATATTAAAAAGGATAACTGAACAGGACTGGTTGTTTTATAGGTTAGACGTACTCATTTATTAGATCAATGATACACCCATGGTGTTGCTGTAGTTATTATTATTATTATTATTATTATTATTATTATTATTGTATAGTGGGATAACCACTAGCCATTTAATAGGTAGTTATACAAGTAATGGGGTATATGGGTAGTGGATAGTTTCTATGATCCTGTATAAATAGCTATATGTGTAAAGGTAAAAGGCACTGAAGAATATAATTAATGGATTATGTCGGGAGACATTCACTTTCTGGAGTTAGACTATCACTCGAAGCATAGTCATTTGGAGTTGGGCTGTCACTCGAAGCACAACCATTGGAGTTTAGCTCTTGACTCGAAGAAGAGCAACCCATACAACCTCAAGTTGTATCAATCGACTTTGGCTCTTGGTGGACCCATATATATTGTTATCAACTATCCACTTCTGGCTCTTTGCTCACGCCTTTCTCAGATTCCAAAACCTGCCATATGAGTCACTGAATTTAATTAAATTTGCTTGGCCCAAGTTTTAAAAATACAATTGAGAAAGAGAAAGCTAAGGGTGACATACATTATCAAATGTACATTCCTCAATAACAACCATATTGTAGTTTCCATAGTCACGTTGCTCGTCTTAAATTTTCTTGGCTAATTCCACAGCAGAATGAAGACATGCCACTAATTCGATTGACTTCAATGTCAAATTTCGGCAAAGTCAATTGGGATCTCTCTCAATTCATAGCAACTCGTAGTATATAGGTGCTTAAGTTTTGGGAAATTATGGCTACTAGCTTTCCAATGCTTGAGATCACATTTAAGGATAACTAAAGCAATTAACTGCAAAATATCACTTCCTCTTGTATTTCCCATTCTTTGCCTACGCAGAACTTCCGTATAACTTGAGCACCTCATAGCCTAGGCAACTTGCTAAGATTATTAATTCCCCCCACTCAAATCCCATATCATATAATTCCAACCCCCCTAAGGTTTTTCAAAAGAATAATATCATTATTAATTAGATTATGTGTTCCAAGCAAATTACAGTGGTGGCCTCGGGATTGGAGCATTAGAAAACCTCCGCCGTGTTTCGCCGAGAGCAGCCTAATGACGTAGAAGAAGTTAAAAAGCTCGACCGTGCACACTAGCCCGTGCCGAGCGCGGATCTAAGGGAAGCACGCGATCATCCGGTGTGCATTCGGGATGATCTGGCCGGGGAGGACCTCGTAATACTTCAGAAAAGCGAGGAGAAAGGGAGAAAAGGGAAACGTCAAAGGCGCCTTCAAGGAATCCAAGTGGATCCCAAGCCAATCGCCGAGGTGCCGGTCGATCACGTTGCCGAGGGATCGGCTGACTTTGTAGGTCACTTTGTGCCGGAGCAACGAGTGGATCTCATCGACCTTGGCATGGGTAAGAAGGCACTCTTGCTGCCGAACACCCTCGCTGTTCAAGAATACCATTTTCTTCTGAGGGGTCTTCGGCTCGGCGCCTGTTGGGGTTGTTTCGGTTGGGTTCGGTGCAGATGAGCTGGCCTCGCCCGGGGCAAGCAACGCTTCGCGGCGAGAGGACATTTCGATCTGCTCTGAATCGCGTAATGCCGGCGGCACGTTTCCGTGAGGCAGTGATGCGGTGGCGTCTTCCACGGTGCGGGGGCTGAGATGCGGAAATAGGGCCGCGATCACTACCCGAGGCGACTTTCCCTAACCCGACGTGCCGGCTTCCTCGGCTAAGGTCGGGGTGATCAGCGAGCCCTCATTCTCCTCAGTGCCGACAGAAACGTGCTCCACCTCGTCGATTTGGTCGAAAGTAGAGCCTCCGGTCGAAGGGGTATAAGATTCATTTCCCACTTCATCACCCTCATTGTAATCCCGACCGGAGATATTTTGGTTGTCCGAGCCCGACATCTTAATCCCTAATTAGCGAAGGGATGGGGGTTCAATGACTCGGCCTAGGCACCGGCTTAAACGACAGACCGAAACTATTGAATCTATCCTTAAAGTAAAGAGTTGGGGGGCTTACCGGATTTTAAGGCGCTAGGCGAGTTCGTTCTCGTAGCAGCGTTGGTATCGGGGGCTCTTGTTTCGTCTCGGGAAGCTCTGACCTAAAGAAGGAGTGCGGTAGCAAAAGTGAGGTTCATAGTTGGGAGTGCATATTTATAGGCGAGCAGTGTGGAAGGTTAACCGTCGCCTAGGGCGGCGGTTCGCCTTTCGAGGATTTTCCCGACAGGTGACATGCGCCAGTGCATGCACGCCCATCGCCTTCCAGTGTGACCGCGCGCAAGTGGTCTAACGACAGATGGTCGGCTTCTCGGTTGCGAGAGTTGGTTCACCCCGAACCGTTCCTCCCCGCTACAGTCGTCACGCTCCGAAGTGAGGGGGTTATTTGATAGTGTTGATACTCGCTTACGCCGGTTGGCTACTTTGAGTGTTGACTTCCGTTCAGATTTGTCGGCTACCCGGCCTGACCGGCCCTACGGTCCGACCAGATCCGCTCGGTCGTGACCTTGATTGGTAAACGGCGGTCCTGTCGGGGCCGCCACGTGCTCGCCATGCCGGAGCCCCAGAGGTCACCACTTTCCCCTCTTATAAATACCGCATTAATGAGGAGAGAGAGGGACTTTTGGTTGGATTCTAGACTAAGCTTTGAAGAGTGCTCGGACAGTAGGAAAGCCCACTGCCGACCCACCGAGCCCTTCGAGCCCTTTTGTATTGAAATTCGGGGCTTTGATCCTTGTGGTAATAAGAGATCGTATTTACCCGCTTTAGCTTCGTATATTATTCCCGTATTTAGCCGTATCAATAAGAATTAGCAATCGTTATATCGTGGACCAGGGTCCGAAACGACGTCATTTTGATGTTAGTGGACGCGGATGCGAATGACTTCTTGGAATTTATTGTCTAGAATACACAGAATCCTTATTTTGAATACACAGAATGATTTGAGTGAATACACACAGAATATTGACACAACTACACAGAAATCATCCTCCTAACATTCGAATACACAAAACACGTCACAACCTATGTTTAAGTACCCCTAACATGAATACACAGAATCGTAATTTACAATACACAGAATGCCTTCAAAGAATACATAGAATATGGAAACACTAAATACACAAACACATCACCCATGTATTTAAGTACCCTAACATGAATACATAGAATCCTTGTCTAGAATACACAGAATGACTTGAAGGAATACACAGAATATTGATACAACTACACAGAAATCATCCCCTAACATTCGAATACACAAAACACGTCACAACCTATGTTTAAGTACCCCTAACATGAATACACATAATCGTAGTCTATAATACACAGAATATTTTCAAAAAATACACAGAATATTAATAGAAATACACAGACCGGTCGAAACAGAAAACATGATTTCCAAAAAAAAAAACCATTAACTAAAATGACCAAAACTACGTCTTTTTGGTACGGGGTGCACAATGCATTGTGCACCCTGGTCCACGATATAAATTGCAAATTGTGCACCCTGGTCCGATATAAATTACCAAGAATTAGTATCCTAAGACTAAAGGATCACGTACTACTGTGTTGGATAAATGTACTACTGTTATACAATGGACTAAGTTTAGTTCATCTTGCATTATGAACTCTAGTTTAAAAATTATACCTTTAGTTAATAAATTATGTTTTTGTAAATAAATTAATGACACATAATATATTAATTATATACCAATAATTAAAATATTTTATTTGCAAGATGGGAGGTACCATTTTTAATTTAATTGCAACTCTCAGTATTTTATTTTATGCCGCACATTTTGGTGGCCTCTGCCACTTGCACTACTAATTCAAATTATATTATAGGAATATATATAGCAACAAATGCTTGGCTACGTTATGTTGTTGGGAAGATAATATATAGTAATATTTTTGTTTTTGCCAAGTCTTTAATTTGTTACTGACTATTTAATTTAGTTTATGAAAGCCTTCAATCAATCAATCATTTTCAAAAAAAATCAATCATTTGTCTATTTGCACATACAGTTAGTTTTGGAGTTCTGAGAACGGGTTATACTATGTATACTCTTACTTTTTTACTTTCTATTGGCATAGTTAGGGATGGCAATTGAACCCGCCCCCGATGGGGAAAACCGATACCCGCCCCGATGGGGGCGGGTTCGGGGAATTAATTCGGGGAACGGGGGCGGGGATGGGGAAAAATTCCCAATCCCCGCCGGGGACGGGGACGGGGACGGGGAGGGTGATCCCCGCCCCGACCCCGACCCCGTTCCCCGTTCCCCGCCCCGTCCCCGATTCCCCGAATAGATTTATATTATATATATATATATATATATATATTAATATGTAAAAGTATATAAGAAAATAAAAACCCTAGAAGGAATGTAATTGATTAATGCCGCCTCTATCTCCTCTCTGTCTCTCCGCTGCGTGAATCGCGTCTCTCACAGTCTCACTCTCTTTGGCTCTGCGGCCTCTGCCCCCTACTGCTCAGTGCTCACGGAGTCACGGAGTC
>NXFB01002586.1:0-10120 GCA_002525835.2 Ipomoea batatas
ATATATATATATATATATATATATATTAAGAAACGTGAATGTAGAAGCTAGTGTGTAAACGTGATGCTAGTTTTCTGTGCATCCGATGTCCAGCAATGGAGGAAGGCCACGGGAATGCTTCTGACATCGCTGTGGATGACGACCCATGGATAGGTTTCGACTCCACAATGGACGAGGAAAACTTGAGAGACTCTGACACCGTCATGGACGACGATAAGTTCCTCAACTTTGAGAATCTAATGTTTATGAGGTGCTTAAGGAGGGTACTGGTTATGAAATCGTGACCTATGTTGTTAAAATCGTGTGCCAGGAAGAATGATATCGTGCAACTTGATTTTATGTTGTGTGCCGCAATACAAAAACAGGAACCGCATAATTTTACACAGTAGGGCGTACTTTTGTACTCAAATAAATAAATGGTGGGTATTAGTAGTAAAACCAAGGACATAACACAAGATTGGTTGGACTTGAATTGGTGATTTTAGTAAGTACTATGCACTAATAAGTTTTTTTTTGAGCCATGAAGCTTTAAATCTCGTTTTGTCATTTTTTTTGTAAAGCGTGTGCATTTTTATATTATATCGTGTGCCATGGAAATAATTAAATCACTAAAATTTATAGTTGGAGCCACTGTCAAACTATATGGCTATTATGAGGCCATTTTAAAATACAATTACAAAGCCATTTTATATTGAACAAAATATGTTGGAAAATTGCACTAAAATGGCATTTTATGTGGCCATTTTGTGGTATAAATATATGTGGGGTCCACTTCTGATTTGGGTCGGGTAAAAGTGGATTCGGGTTCTTCATAGTTAGACGAATAGATCAATATATTATACGCTCAAAATGAATAATGGGTGAATGAGAAATTGGTTCTCAAAGTAGCTTCACAGAACACACCTACGAAACACTTTTTTCCTCAAAACTCTGCTCATCTATTCCTTCAAGCCATCTGCGTTTCATCCCACGTTTTAGTTCACTGGGCTCAAGTTTGTGTGCTCAAACGCAGGAGTTGTAGTACGTTTTATCCTGGGAAACCTAGGCCGCAATGCTCCAGCACCCTCGGAGGCGGTAAATAAGGTTTTAAGGACAGTGGCAATACGACTCGTGCTTCCAACCACCCCAAGATCATACAATTCACCCCATCAACTTCCAGTTTATTCAACCTCGTATGGTTCTATTTCCTGGTTGTATTTTTAATCCTTCGTGGATTATTTCTATTATTATTCGTTGTATTTTCCATTTTCTTTGTGATTTTCTAGAATCAGATTCCTACAATCTTAAAACCTTATTTATCTCTTCTTCTCCTTCTGATTCTTGAATTTCTGGAACAAAATGGAAAATTTGTTGCCAGTCGTCAACCTTGGGGATGAAAATCCTAATGTTGTCGAAAACAACAGTGGTGGGAATGGCAACAATGCTGCACATTCCCAGGCACCAGTGAACGTAGGTTCACAGGGAGGTGTCAGTTCGGAGGGGTATATCCCCACGATGAGGGTACCTACGGTACCAAGTGGTTCGACTGAAAAACTAGACAAGTTTACTGGATCATTCTTTAAGAGGTGACAGCAAAATATGTTGTTCTACCTTGCTACTCTCGGCTTGTCAAGGTTCTTGACCGAGAAGGTTCCTGAGTTGAAGGAACAGGATGTTCAGTCAGTAATGGCAGTTGGGCTTTGGAAGGATTCTGACTTCCTTTGCTGCAACTACATTCTGAATGGGCTGTGTGATTCCCTTTATGATGTTTATCGTAAGATTAGCACAACTAAGGCACGGTGGGAAGCTTTGGACCACAAGTACCGAAGCGAGGATGCCGGGGCAAAGAAATTTGTTGTTGGCAGGTTGTTTGATTTCAAAATGGTGGATTCAAAGACCGTGCTGAGTCAGGTTGAAGAGCTGCAATTGCTTTTTGACGAGATCCGTGACGAAGGCATGCCGATAAGTGAAGTTTTCCAAGTGGCGTCCATGATCCACTTGCTGCCTCCAGGATGGAAGGACTTTAAGAACTACCTAAAGCACAAGCGAAAGGATATGAGCCTGGAGGACTTGATCCAGCGACTCCGAGTTGAGGAAGGGAACAAGACCAGTGATGGAAGAGGACCTCTCGTGGGAGGTGCCAACGCCAACGTGGTGGAGTACGGTCAGAGCTCCAAGAAAGCCAAGAAGGGCAAGCAAAAGCTGGGTCCGAGAGGTGGTGTTTCCAAGGGCAAGTTTCAAGGGAAATGCTACAATTGTGGCAAGACTGGCCACAAGTCTACGGAGTGCAAGGCTCCAAATAAAAAGAACAAAGGTTCTGAAGCCAACATGGTTGGTGCTGTAAGCCAAAAGGTGGTTGAGATTAGCTTTTCGGCTATAGTCACCGAGGCGAACCTGGTGGGTTCCAACCCGCACGAATGGTTCATTGACACTGGTGCAGCTAGGCATCTATGTTGCAACCGGGGTATGTTCAGTACCTTTGAAGCCGTTGAGGGCGAGAAGGTCTGGATGGGAAACTCTGCTCAGTCTAATGTTGAGGGCGTGGGCAAAGTGATTCTGAAGATGACTTCTAGGAAGGAACTGACATTGAACAATGTGCTGTATGTTCCGGACCTAAGGAAGAATCTTGTGTCAAGCTCGTTGTTGAACAAGCATGGATTCAAGATGGTCTTCGAATTGGACAAAGTAGTTTTGTCAAAATTAGGGATGTTTGTTGGTAAAGGCTATGTACTAGACGGGCTCTTTAAGCTCAATGTAATACCTGTTATCAATAATAAAAGCAAAGTTAATTCTGTTTACTTGCTTGAGTCTTCCAATTTGTGGCATGGTAGATTAGGTCATGTTAATTTTAATTCTATGCGTAGATTAATTAGCATGAACCATATCCCTACTTTTCAAGTTAATGCAAATAAATGTGAAATTTGTGTTGAGGCAAAACTAACGAAAGCTCCCTTAAAATGGTTATAAGTGATAGAGGTGGTGAGTACGAAGTACCTATCGGTGACTTCTGTGCAAGTGTTGGAATAATACACGAGCGTACTGCACCTTATGCACCTCAATCGAATGGTGTTGCCGAACGTAAGAATCGCACATTGAAAGATATGATGAATGCGATGCTTATAAGTTCGGGCTTACCTCAAAGCTTGACAAGTAATTACCTTTTGAATAAGGTACCTCAAAAGAAGCTCGATAAGACTCCTTATGCGTTGTGGAAGGGTAGGAAGCCTTCCTACCAATACCTCAAAGTATGGGGGTGTCTTGTCAAAGTTTTGGTTCCAACACCTAAGAAAGTAAAGATAGGTCCAAAGACTGTGGATTGTATCTTTATTGGATATGCACACAATAGTAGTGCTTACCGATTCTTAGTACACGAGTCCAATAATCCAGACGTACATAAAAACACTATAAATGAATCAAGGAATGCATGTTTCTTTGAAAATGTATTTCCTTGTAGGTCTAGTGAAGGACCAAGTACATCACCTCGAGAGGTTGATGTTGCTATGGACAATGATAGCGGGCGTTCTGAGGAAGAACTCGAGCTCGAGCCGAGACGTAGTAAACGAGCGAGAGTTGAAAAATCATTTGGTCCAGATTTTCTAACTTACTTGTTAGAGTACGATTCGAGTACTCTAACTTGTTTGATAGAAAACGAATCGGATTTTCTATCTTGATTGATAGAGAATGAACCGTGGACTTACAAAGAAGCTGTGACTTCTACGGAAGGTCCAATGTGGAAAGAAACAATCAAAAGTGAAGTGGATTCTATCTTATAGAATCACACTTGGGAACTTGTTGATCTTCCTCTAGGTTGTAAGCCTTTAGGATCCAAGTGGGTCTTTAAAAGGAAAATGAAACCGGATGGTTCCATCGAGAAGTATAAGGCTAGACTTGTAATCAAGGGTTACAAGCGACGAGAAGGCCTTGATTACTTTGATACGTATTCTCTTGTGACAAGAATAAACTTCACTAGGATGATCCTTGCCATAGCCGCATTGCGGAATTTGGAAGTTCATCAAATGGACGTGAAAGCAGCTTTCTTAAATGGCGAGTTAGATGAGGAAATCTATATGGACCAACCCGAAGGGTTTGTTGTTCCAGGCCAAGAAAAGAAAGTGTGTAATTTAGTTAAATCGTTTTATGGTTTGAAACAAGCGCCTAAGCAATGGCACGAGAAGTTTGACCATTCGATGTTAACTAATGGGTTTAAAATAAACGAAAGTGACAAATGTGTCTACGTTAAAGAAACGGTAGATGGCTATGTCATTCTTTGTTTATATGTGGATGATATACTCATCATTGGTAGTAATGATAGAACGATCAAGTCTACCAAGAACATGTTAAATGCAAGATTTGACATGAAGGATATGTGTTTGGTTGATTTAATCCTCGGGATTAAAATCATTAAAAGACCTGATGGTTTTGTGTTGAGCCAATCTCATTATGTTGATAAAATCCTTGAAAAATTTAACAAGGATGATAATCAATTGACTAATACACCATTTGATACAAATGTTCAACTAACCAAGAACCACGGGGAGTGTATTTCTCAAGTAGAATATGCTCGAGTTATTGGTAGCTTGATGTATCTTATGAGTTGTACTATGCCAGATATTGCCTTTGCGGTTAGTAAACTGAGTAGGTATACTAGCAATCCTGGTGTGATTCACTGGAAGGCAATAGTAAGGGTTATGAGATACTTAAGGTACTCGTGATCTCGGACTGCACTATGTAAGATATCCTGCTATACTTGAAGGGTATAGCGATGCTAGTTGGATATCGGACATTAAGGATTCTAAATCCACGAGTGGTTATGTGTTTACACTAGCCGGTGCAGCCGTTGCATGGAAATCTTCCAACCAAACAGTAATAGCTAGGTCCACAATGGAATCCGAAATGATTGCCTTGGACAAATGCTGTGAAGAGGCTGAATGGCTACGCCATTTTCTGGAAGATATTCCTAGTTGGGAAATACTTGTACCTCTAATCTGTGTGCATTGTGATAGTCAAGCAACAATTGGGAGAGTACAGAGTCATATATATAATGGTAAGTCTAGACATATGCGTTGTAGACATAACACCATTAAACAACTTCTCGCGACTGGTGTTGTCTCGATTGACTACGTAAGGTCAATAGACAATATAACGGATCCGCTAACCAAAGGGTTAAGCAAAGAAGTTGTCGAGAAGTTGGCACGAGGAATGGGTCTAAAGCCCTTGGACTAAAAATTTCATAGTGGATACCCAACCTAGCTGGCACCTAGGTTCAATGGGACAACTAAATTATGGAATAGCATGTCACTGTGGGGGTCCCCGGACTCCCTACCACTCCTCGTTAAAACAGTGACTCCCGATCGAGGCTAGCACATTAGTGCTTTAATGATTCGATTGTTGAATTGACATGTGCAGTGTATGCAAAGTCCATTAACAAATGTTGAGTTGCGGGAAACTCGAGAAAGAATCACCTATGTGAGAGAGAAGTGTGGGTCGCTTCAAAGGAGAATTGAAACTAGGCTCAATTCTTTAGAAACTCTTGCAGAACCAAGAACGGTACGTGTCCCACGAACAAAATGGGCACAGCCATGAGAACAAAACGTGGTTGGAAGGTTCTTGTGTGAGATTTGTCAATGTCTAGACAAACGGTAGTCGGTTCAAAGACATCACGTTCTACCGTACAGCTAGTAGAGTACATAGATCTCACGAGGCAAGGTTCAAAGGGTTACACTTACCTCTGCTATGCAGGAATCAACCGTTGAACGCAGTTGTTTCCGATTTCAAAATTCCCTTGAAAACAATTTTCATTCATGTGGGGGATTGTTGGAAAATTGCACTAAAAATAGCATTTCTATCGTAATAAGATACAACCTTATATAAATCCCTAATCCTATACTGCGAACTTTAAAAGAGAAACAAAATGCAATTATTCCAGACCTCCCCACTGTCAAATATGCAAATTATGTTGTTGCGCCTGTTTTCTTTCAGTTTTACAAATCGAAAACAATTTTCTTCTTTCACTAATGGAGCCTGTGTTTGTCGATTGATTCGTTGTTATTTGTCCCGGGAATATCAACATTCCGCAGTCAACCAACAGTGGAGTGCCTACTCCATGACTCCCATGTAATGTTTCCAAACAGCTTGATTTTATAATACCATTCCTGCTAAAGAAAAAACAACATAGAATATAATGATAACTATACTTATTAATAATTTTAGTATTAGCTAGGTATTACAAATTAATATATAATTTACATAATAATTAAATATAGAGTTATATTATAAACTCAATAATTTTGTAAAAGAATGTAGTGTTATTACTTTATTTGATGGTATAGTTAGTGCAGTGAAAAAGACATGTGATATACCAAACATATGTTTACGGGATCATTCAAAAACATCTATACTATATATAAAAGTAATATCCTCCTATTCCATTTTTCCACTCAAATTCTTGTAGTCAATTAAATTAAATATTTTATTGGTCAAATAATTAATAAAGCTTATTTGGTAAGAAAATGTAAAATGAAAATTAACTAATATCCATTAATTGGTAATATTGTTTCTATATTCATGTATCAATACTATTAATAAAACTAAAGTCATCCCCTTCAAATTTCCCGCACAAAATAATATTATTAATTAATTGGTAAAAAATTAATAACGTTTTATTGGTAACAAAATTTTATTTACCAAATTCTCATAATAATTAAACCATTATAATTGTGAGAATAATGAAAATAAAATCTGCGTAATTTCATAAGAAAAAAATAATTTATTAATTATTATTTACACCAATAATAATAATTCAACTAATTATCCATACTACTATCAATAAAAATAAAATCATTCTTTGTGAAATCCCCGCCCAAACAATAGTAATAGTAAAGATAAAATGGAAAAGAAAACTGGTTTTACTAATTGATTGAAAATATAAAAAGATCCTAATAGAAAAGGAAACATAAATTAGTCAAATTG
Organism: Ipomoea batatas; assembly: GCA_002525835.2. Lineage (NCBI taxonomy): Eukaryota > Viridiplantae > Streptophyta > Magnoliopsida > Solanales > Convolvulaceae > Ipomoea > Ipomoea batatas. Next base: position 6,949 of record NXFB01002586.1, read on the forward strand.
CAAAAGAGAAAGGATATTACTAATTGACTGAAAATTATTTAAAAAAATTAATTACACTTTTCTTTTGAAAACTTTAATTGTTTAAACTTTAAAAAAGTTAACTAAAAATGGGTTGTTAGATTTTTTATAATAATTAAAATTAGTTAATTCACATATGGAGGAAGAAAAAACTAAATGCGATATGGTGAAAATGAATATACTTAAGGTATAAAAGTATAATTGCATATATATTAATGTAATATCTTCATAATTACTTTCTCAATCTAGTGAAACACAAAAAGTCAATATTGCCTCCACTGAGACTCAAACTCACATTGCCTCCACTGAGACTCAAACACACCCCCTTCCCTTTTCATATGGGAGCGAGTGCAATCGGGTGCCATTAGACCACAAGGTCTTGGCATTATGGTAATTAAGCTAAACATTGATCATTGAATTTATTTTTATAATAAATATAATTAAACTATTTATCATTTTCCCATATTTATTTTAGTAATAATATAATTACATAAGTCATATTACATATCGATCTTTTTAAGATAATTGTTGACAAACAAGTCATATATTATTCAATTAATTGAGTAATACTTTTGCACAAATTTTATAATCAAATAAATGTATACGTTCAATATTAGAATTATTTTATAATTTCATCTTTATTTTTATTATATAAATATAAAATAAAAAAAATTTATCCATGCATCGCATTGGGTAATTGGACAATTATTTGCTCTAATTCAAGCAAGAAAAACATCAAAAAAAAACATAACCGATCCAACCAATTTCATCAATTACGCTATATAATATTCGATGTTATAATTTATATAATTGTATATCGATCCAAATATTCTTAAAATATTATAACAAATCCAATTCGTGCAACGCACGGGCGAGAATACTAGTTTTAATATAGAATTGTATTACGAATACGAAAGTAAGAAAGAATATATTGTATTAGGATTTGTATTACCATATTTTAATGTACAATTGTAGTACAAATAAGAATTGCATTACCATATATTACAATATTACGTTGCAGGAAAGTATATGTACTGTATTATTACGATTAGTAATTTTAATATAGAATTATATTCATAATAGGAAAGTAGGAAAGAATATATTGTATTAGGAATTGTATTACCATATTTTAATGTATTACGAATAGAAATCACGTTACCATATTTTACGATATTACGCATACCTTAATAATATATGAGTGTTTTGGGCGGGAAGTTAAAATTGATGATTTTGTTTTTATTAATAGTATAGATATAGATAGATAGTATAGATTATTGAGAAATCAAAGAAATTTTCATCCACCTACTTCATAAGAGACATTAGTGCACAAGTGGAGAATAGGATGAAATCAACTCATTTTGCAACTCTTCAATTTCGATGCCCTTTACTAAAAATTCCAATTGTACACACTATATTAACTTCTTGCATATTTATGTATTGTTATTATTTATATTTTTTATTATTTAATTTTTTTTATATATATTAGTATTTTTGTAACAATTTTAAAAATTTTCAGCAAATGCAATAAATTTTAAGTTTAACTTAAACTATGAAAAAAATTATGTAATGAGGATGATAAGAAATGATATAAGTATCTTGGCTCTTTGAGAATTCAAATATGACCACAAACATTATAACTATAAAAACCTTTGAAAACAACAAAAGAATAAAGAGATGGAAACTTATAGAATCAGAGTGAATTCTTTTGACTTTGATAGTTTGATTCAGAGTTATATTCGGTCTTGCTCTCCAAGATTCAAGATAAATTGTTTGCATCTCTTTGAGAATTCAAATATGATTACAAAAATAAAACAATAAAAAGAAAACGTTTGAAAAAAAGAACGGGGGAAATTATAGAATTAGAGTAAATTTCGTTAGCTTTGATAGTTTGATTCGTTCATTGATCATTTAATATGTAAAAAATTAAATCATTTTAGTACAAGAATAACTAGAAAAATAAAAAATTTAAACAATAATCCTATGCCCTAGTGTCTATTTTATCTTATATTATGAGTTAATTCCACAAGAGGTTTCTTATCTTTGGTGGTAATTTTAAATTTAGTCCCAGACTATCGTTTTTGTCATTTAACATCTCAGACTATTATTTTCGGACACTTTTAATCCTTCTCCTAACTTTTTCTATTTTTAGTAAGAGCATTTTTGTCTCTTCATATTTTTCTTTTGTTATTTTTTCAGTTTCAACCGGTTTAATTGGTTTAGGACTTTACAAAAAACCGGTTAAAAAATATGGTTACTAAAAATCAAAGGTTACCTAAAGTCCTAAAACAATTAAACCGGTTGAAACCAAAAAAATAACAAAAGAAAAAAATATGAAAAGACAAAAATGCCTTTACTAAACATAGGAAAAGTTAGGAGAAGGACTAAAAGTTTCCATTAAATAATAGTCTGGGATGTTAAATGATAAAAACGATAGTGTGAGACTAAATTTGGAATTGCCATCAAAGACAAGGGACCTGTAGTGGAATTAACTCCTTATTTTATCAAGAAAAACATCTTAGGAGGGTTTTTTTTTTTTTTTTTCTAGAATAGTCACCTCATTATGAGTACTCTTAAAATATTTAATATAATCAAATCTCATATAATATATCAAGCAAATCTATAGATTCACTAATAAGGCAAATCATAATTTTTTAAACCACAATTGAAAATTTTGAGAATAGAGACCAATGTTAGGTAAAATGTAAGTCTTTTAAAAAAAAAATTGCTCAATATAATACTAATTTATATATTTTGATGAGTTCAATTTTAAGGCATGTTTAGTTTAAACATTGTAATAAGAAATTGTGATGTGAAAATTAAATATTTGGTAATCGTCATAAGTTTAAGTAGAAGGAGTCACTTTGTAATTGAGTAAATAAATGAGTAATAAGTAAATGAGTAATTAATTTTGTAATTATTAAAAGATTTTATTTTAATAATAAGATCTAAAAATAGAGAAACAAACATAATAATAATAATAAATATCTACTATACTAATAAGAGCCAAAGAGAGTTAGGCCTAAAATGGGTAGAAAAAATGGCGGTCAAATTATTTAATCAAATGGATGGTTCAGATGAATTATTTAATCAAATAGATGGTTAAGATAATTCAAATTAATATTATTAATAGAGATTACCTAATTTAACCTTACTT
>NXFB01002587.1:0-10119 GCA_002525835.2 Ipomoea batatas
AGCTCCTAAAATTCTTACGGTTCGTGACCGGTACGTAGATCGCAGCTTAATAACAACTATACTCACTTATAAAAATTCTTTTGAAATATCTGAAGATCATAACTTATGAATGTCAACGCGTTAGGATAAAATTATAATGTTAGGAAAATACGGGGTATTACATTTAGTTTATAGTTAAATCACAAAAAAATTGTTAATACAGTTCAAATGCGTACAATACTTGACCCTTTTTTAAATACTAATAGAATAACCAAGTAATTTAAACAGTTTAAAAAGCTTACCAATAAGCTCCTTCTCATTTAAAGATGGGTTACCTCTTAGAGAAGGAAAGGACTTTAGTCTGTACATGTGCCAAGGGAAATTGTCTGACCTAATTTCTTTCCAAATTGTGTCATGGTTGAACTGCATCATATATTCATGCAAACTGGTCTTGTAGATATGATAATTAGAGACCACAAAGAAATTTTTCACAGCATACACTTTGCATTCCTCAAAACTGTTAATGAATTTGTCTAGAACAGGTTTTGGTACAGTAACATGTATGACCGTACCCTGTTGATATAAAAACAAAATTAGATTGTAGTGCACTGTGTACCCTAAACTTCAAATATTATAGTACTGAAAGGTTAGGAATTAAACTTAAGGTTACATGTTCATGATTTATAATTTCATGAAACATACTTACCTCTGAGTCGTGAAATACGATCTCCTTGCTTTTTATTTCACTGGATCCTTTCCGTAATGGAACCAAATACGTACGTATCACCCTTAACTTGATTGCACTTGTCTTTTTGAAGGTAGACAACTCGGTGGCCAGAGAGTACATACCCATAGTAGAATGCAAGATTTGAGACTGTTTCAATTTCAATGCGTTCAATATGTCAAATGTAATCCAGATCAAAAAGCTTGTGTTGTATATATACCTGTAATTTTTTTTCATTCCCGGAAGTTGTGTATCGATTCACGAATCGTTTGAGCCGATTCGATTCCCTAAACATATTTCGGCTGTTTCATTCACGCATGACTCCTCTTAACAATAAATATTTATAGTAATTATTGTGCGCCGTTTTCTATTTAACCTACATAAGAAGCGGACTAAGGCGCCTAAACTACTAATCCTAACATAATCCTAAACGGCGACGTTCTGCACTGAGCGGGAAATCAGCATTACTGCATTTACTACAGTTGCTACGGCTTTTTTATATTAGAAGATTACTCGTTGTGGTTGTTATGCTCTAGTCAATAGATGTTGGCTTTGTGGAAACCATAAGTTATGATTAGAGTACTATTGCCTATCAAATGAGAGACAACCAGAGGACTTTTGAGACTAGGCTTAGAGATAAAATGAAACTTGCAAAGGGCAACTGAACATATTGAAGTGGAAAAGTTTTAAGAAGCGTTTAAGAGTTTTGATGAATTATTTGTGAAAAATATATATATTTTTAAAAAATTTCAATTATGAGTAGGCTAGATTATGGTCATATGGGTGAAGAGTTATATAATCTATTGCTGCCATAAAGACGTCAACCCATGATAAGTTTGTCATGTAGTCTTTCTCTTTCTTTTAACAATATATAAGTCGGACATGTTTTATCCTATCCACAATTTATTAGTGGCACATACTACTCCTTTTTTTGAAACAACAAACAACTTATAAGTCGGAGTAGTGGCACATACTACTCCTATAAACCTAATCCTCTCAACTCACTATATATTGACAAAAATGTACTATACTTACAAACTTAGATCAAGAAGCTTATAAATGTAACTAGTTTTTCTTATGCGCGATGCGCAAAAAATACGTGCCCAATATTAGTATTTTATATTAAAATTTTAAATTTATTTAAATTTTTATATAGTAAATAATAATAATAACAATAATAATAATAATAATAATATAATAATAATAATAATAATGTAAAATATTTTTATAAATTAGATATTTATATTTTAAAAAATAACTAACATATAACTCTAATATTTAATGTGTATATTTTATTATTATTATTGAATAAGATAAGAAAATATATGGTGGATGCATGTGCATAGTAACAATAGTGGAAAAGATAACGGAAGTTATAACGGTAGGGGTATATTTGTTTAAAATATTGTAGTACAACTTGTATAGCATAATGTACAAAAAAACTTAACGAAAAAAAAACAGACATAAATGAGGGGTATAACCTTCATTCACATTTATTATGTTTTTAGATGTGGTCAAGCCTTCATCATATGTCACTATTTTACGGGACCTAACCAAACTTTAAATTGAGTTAATATCCACTATAGTCCTCGACTATAGTGGTTTTACGTACTCAATTTAGTCCAATTCAAAGTGACTTTTTGTACTCTATTTACTCCTCGACTTTAATAGTTTTACCCATTTAGTCCTCTGTTAAGAATTCTGTTTGTTGGGGATTAATAACAAGGTTAACATGGTAATTTCATTTCTATTTTATTTATCAAATTAATTATTAATTATATGTTCTATATATATTTACACAATTGCATACTAAAGACAAAGCAAATTATAATACTTTAGGAAAAAAAAAAAAAAAGAAAAAGCAGTTAGCAAATAATGAGCAATTAGTTAACTTTGGCATATTGAAATTCGGATCACTTTTCAAATGAATTCAAATAGAAGCATTTTTAGTTATTTTCAAATGAATCAAAACAAAAAGTAATTAGCAAATAATTAGCAAATAGCATTAACAGTAATGAATTCAAACTCAATCAATTAGCATTCTGTTCCTGTAGTATCAAATACTAACATAGAGAAAATAGAGCAAAATTTTCAATACTCACGCAATAGAGCAAAATTTTTAATACTCACGCATGCAACATAAGCTAGAACTTCAAACCTAATCATAATCCAGAAGTTCATTATTTAAACAAATTTGAATCCCCCATGAGTCAAATCCACATTAAAAATATTTGATCTAACAGACAGTAAGAAATGATTTAAATCCACATAAAAAAAAAAAAAAAAAAACCAACTAACAAGATTTTTTTGTGGGTACCGTATTTTTGCGTGCATTTGTATCCAATTCTACGTCTTGAATCCCCCATGGTGTGTTGCTTCCAGTTCGGCGTTTGCTCACAGTGCCAACAATGGGTAATAGGTTCAACAATCGTTGGAGTGCTTTGCCGTGCATGTGTTTGCTTCCGGCGAGTTTGTTATGCGTTTCTTGGGCTTGAAGAAGGGAGGGTTGTATCAGGAAGACCGAGAAGAGTGAGGGGGAGGGGGGAATTGTATCGGCGACAGAAGAAGGAGAAGATAGAGATAAATTAGGACATATAATTAATAATTAATTTGATAAAAAAATAAAATAGAAATGAAATTACCATGTTAACCTTGTTATTAACACCCAACAAACAGAATTCTTAACAGAGGACTAAAGTGAGCAAAACCATTAAAGTCGAGGACTAAATAGAGTACAAAAAGTCACTTAGGATTAAATTGAGTAAAACCTCTATAGTCGAGGACTATATTGGGTATTAACTCAATTTAAATTAACATATTTCACTAGACTATATATTGACTATACTTGGTTTTGAGATTTTGGTGAAGCAAACTATTTGCTAAAATTAAGTAATGTACTACCCTATTAGCTAAAAAATATATATGAATTCAAAAAGTTAGACAGCAATAAACACTCAAGAATGGACTTGGTACCTTCCATATAATAATTATTGAATTTCTTTTTGTGTCTACTTTGTCAATGAAAGAAACAAAAATATGCATTATACGCTAATAATAATATCGTCCTTCCACATTTATACTAATCCGTGCCGCGATTTCAAAGGAGACAATCTACCATGTATCTCGCCTTCATGTTGGTTTGATGGAGACCCCCACGCCGCCCTCAATCGTCAAATTAAACATAATTTTTTTATTCAAAAAGTTATTAGCCTACATTGGCCTGGTCGTCCTCAATCATTATAAGAAGGGAAATGGGGCTTTTGGCCCCTCAATTATTTTACTTTTGAAAATTTAACCCCTCACAATTGATTTGAACAAATTTGGTCCTTTACTTATACATAATGTGTCACATTTAGTCCCTAGTATTATATAATTAGAATTTTTGTTAGTAATTTTTTTTTCATGAGGTTATATTTATCATTTTTTTTTCATGAGGATATAATGTAGAGATTTGAATAAAAAAAAACATTCAAAATGCATATGGACTAAATGTAACACATTATGTACACTTAATGTACAATTATTAACAAAATTTCTGATTATATAATAATAGGGGCTAAATGTAACACATTATGTACAATTAAAGGAACAAATTTATTCAAATCAATTGTGATGGGCTAAATTTCCAAAAGCAAAACAATTGAGGGGCCAAAAGTACCGTTTTCCCTTATAAGAATATAAGATGAAACATGATTAATGTCGCAAACTGGTTTATGATTTACGTTGTTAGATGGATCATTAATATACAAGTTCATTTTTAATTTATTAAAATTTTATTTTTAATGTATTATATGTTCATTATTTAAAAATTTATTTTTTTTATATTGTTATTGTAGGTTCATTTTTAGTATATTAATTAAAAATTAACATTTAATACCTAGCTAATTACTCACATCATTTGTACTTTTGCAATTTTTCTCACTACTTTTTTATTTCGTGGTGAGTATACAATTTGTTTTATTACCTTAGGGCTAAGGCCAAGAATAGTCTACATTATTTTATTACCACTGCACGTTTTTTGTTACTTTAGACCAATAAATAAAATTAGCTCTTAGTTTTTTTTTAGCGTAAATTCTTACCTGAGCATGCACATATAAATAATCAATGAATAGTTCTATTAAAAACAAAATACGTGGACCAACTACCTTGAATATAATAAAGTATACAATATAACATCGCTAGACTTGCTACTAATTTAAAGAGGTTCAAAGGGTCAGGAATAAGGGCTCTATTTTATATTTAATTACTAAAATTATTTTAAGTAAGTGAAATTAGTCAATTTATGAATAATCAACAAATATAAATATTTTAGTGTCACGTCAATCAGTAAAAATTAGATGTTAAATTTAGGAGGAAAAGATACATTTCCTAATTTTGACAAAAATTCACATTTTGCTTTTACTTAGACACACTTATCCTCCAATAACAATTCATTATTGCGTGGATCATGGTCTACACAATTGTGCAGATCATACTATCAAATAATGTACATTCAGTATATAAATAATGTATTTTTAGTATATTAAAAATGTACATTGCTCTGTTTGGCAGGGCTTATTTAGGCACTTATAGCTTATTTTAATCTACTAATAAGTTATAAGTTTTGTTTGGTAATGTTTTCAAAATAAATTAGTAGCTTAAAATAAAAGCTTATTTTGAAAAACTACTTTAGGTCGCTTTTCAAAAATAAGCTAGTAGCTTCTTAACTTTTTTTCCATCTTTATCTTTATTATTTTAAGGCTAAAGTGTCATCCCGCACCATGAACTATATTCGATTATTCATGCCGCACCTTGAACTTTCATAAGGTCCATTTCGATACACAAACCATTATGTTTTTTTCATCTAGCAATTTTTACAGGTTACCTACAAGTTATAGGTAATCTATGTTGACTTAGACTTTTTTTTTGTTTTCTTCTTCATTTTTTTTTTTTGATTTTTTTTTATTTTCTTCTAAACCTTTTCCAACCCAACAACAGGTACCGGAACCGTAAAAAAAAAAATATTCTTATATTTAGTCATTTAGCTACTGGCAGTAGCTAAACATTAAAAAAAAATTATATTTAGCTACTGCCAATAGGCAGTTGCCAAAATAATAATAATAAAATTTATAATATGGTTTTTATAATAACAAAACATATTATATATAATTATATATACTAAAAAAAAAAAGGAAGAAACTTCGGTTGAATCGAAACCGGAACCTTTATATAAGGTTCCGGTTCTAGTTTGTGTAACCTGGGAACTGTGAGCCGGCGGTTCGGAAACGAAACGAAGCGCGATCACCCCTAGGTAGGTCGTCGGTGGGCTCGGCGCACGCTGCCGCAAGGGAGGGGAGGAGCAGTGGATTGTGGAGGGGCTGTGGTGATTTGGTCTAGTGAGCACTGGTCCGGCTGAAGGCACGAGGGAGGGGCAGCGAGAGGCGTTGATTTTTGGAGTTTACTTAAAAATTTAGGGTTGATTTAAAAAGAAGATCCACATAAGCAAATTACATATGCCATGTCATCATAGTAACCTGGTAACCTGTGATTCTGTGAAATATGCTAGATGAAAAAAAAATTAATGGTTTGTATATCGAAATGGATGTTATGAAAGTTCAAGGTGTGACATGAATAATCCAATATAATTCATGGTGCGGAATGACACTTTAGCCTTATTTTAAATAAATGACATCTTTTACCCCTCCCAATTAAAATCCCCTTGCTCTTTTCTCTTCAATATGTTTGGTTGTAATTTCAATTTGACATTTGTGTATTTAAACATTAAATTTTGTATGAACTAATTTTATGAACTATAAATATTTTGTTTTACTTTATATATTTTTAAATATATGTTCTTACTTTATATTTTATTAATATATATTGGTTTCATTATTTTATATTTTAATATGTAAACAAACCTATTTTTGTCAAGCACCTTATGCTCATATGGCATTTAGTGATTCTACCATATGGGAGGTCATGAGATTGAGCCTCAGTGGAGGCGATGACATTGACTCTTTGTGCTTCAACTGATAAAGTATAGATGAACAGATACTACAATGTAATAGAGTCAGTTGTATTTAAAAAAAAAAACTATTTAAATTTTATGAAGATCATATGTCCTTTTTAGTCTTTTTCCAATTATTAGGTTTTCAAAAAACTAATTTTATCAAACACTTTTAAGCAAAATCACTAGCTTAACATCTCTTCAGATTTTAGCTACTAGCTTATAGGTTTTCAGCTTTCAGCTACTTTTCAGTTTTCAACTACCTTTTCAGCTAGGTTTGCCAAACATAGCCATTGTATTCAAGAAAGTACATTATTTGAGTACTAAAATTAAAATACATTATTTTTAGTACAAGAATATACTTTAATATATTAAAAATGTACATTTGTTATGGTCCACACAATAATTTGCTCTCAAATACAGATAAAAAAAATAATAAAGGACAAATGCATCATTGATTTATAGAGGAATAGTACTTTTTATCCAGTTGTATTATTGGTTCTTCAAGAGTTTGCAAAGTGACTTTTTAACCCAACCATAATAGAACATCTAATTGGTAGTTAATTCTATTTTGAATTAGTGGTGGTGTCACTAAATTCATGATACTGAATGCAGTCGTTATACTGTGGTCACTGATACTACAGGTCATCTCAAAAGATAGTGACTTACATTTGTTTTTATATTATCGAATGAAACTATAGTTATATCGAAATGTAGTTGTAGTTGTGTTGAAATGTAACTGCAGTGTATATGAACTGATACTGAATAACAGTTTCACATTTGTGTTTTATATTATCGAATGAAACTGTAGTTATATCGAAATGTAACTGTAGTTGTGTTGAAATGTAAGTGTAGTGTATATGAACTGATACTGAATATAATAACAGTTTCACATTTGTGTTTTTAATCCTCATGCACAAAATAAGTACAATAAACATTTAACGGGATTGAGACAATATGAAAACATCACCCTTTTCTTTTTGTAATAATAATGGCATGATTACCCTCTTTTAAAGCAACTCCAATAAGAGTTTTTGCTCAGTTTTTTAGGAAGAAAAAATCATGTGTTGTTTTTGAAAAAATGGGGAGGGTGATTTTTTAGCTATTTTTCTCCTACAAAGAGAGGTTCTTTGTGAGACCCAACTGAAAAGAGAAAAATAGAAAAGACAACGGTGATCCGTGTATGTGGCGCAATATTCACGCTGAGTAGGCGCGTGCATATCACGTGCGTACTGGGCGTGCGCAAATATATGTTTTTTTTTTTTAATTTCTTGTCATATATTTTTTTTCTTTAATATTTTTCTCCCTCATGTCTCTCCTTGTTGGCACCTAAAAAACCACAAAATTTCCAATGCTATCGAGGATGCTCTTATGCCTTCCTCAAAAGTTGAGTTTTTACTCCAAATGTTTTGTAAGCCCAAACATCCACATCATCATCCACTATCTTACTCAATCTCAAAAACTCTTATCTCCATTAGTTTTAAGTTTTTTCCCAGTATTTTGTGGACCCACAATTTTCTCACTATATTTTAATTATTTTATTTATTTATTATTATTATAAAAATTATAATTACAATTATTATTTTTATATATTATATTTAAATTAAACATATCAAAATTAAAATAAATTTATAATTATAAATGTTTACAAATTTTTATATATAATTTACTATGTAAAAATTTAATAACAAAATTCAAAAAAAAAAAAAGTTGGCCTTTGCAACGGCCAAAAAAAAAATTAAAAAAAATAAAAAGAAAGCTTATAAAAGGAAAATAAAATCATCTGGTCGTTGGCCAGCTTAAGAAAAATGAAAAAATAAAAATTAAAATTAAATCACATATTGAGAATGGCCGCCAGTTGGCGAAAGTTGCTCCAGCGTGGCAGCGTCTCAGATCACCTTTTCTTATTTATTTATTCTCTTTTTATAAAAAACTTGACATCTTAGGAGGTGTTGTAGGAGAAAAACTTCTCCAAAATGCAACAACCCCATTAATTTAAAAAAACATGCATCAGTTTTTTTTTTTTTTTATTATTAAAATGTGTGCTAAAGTAAACCAATGGGAAGGGTCTTACTGCGTTAGAATGCATGGTACATGACTACAATATGCTGTACATTTATTTCTAAACATTTGATTTAAAATGTTAGTTTAAATTATCCCATTTCATTTTGTCATCTCAAAAAGATTTCTTATATAATAAGATTTACATATTATAACATCATATTAAATATAATTCGACAGGCTATATATTTCTTTAAAGAGTGAGTTTTTTTGGCAGAAATTAAACAATAATATTGTAGCTGGACATGGCAGAATTCGTCCATAACTTGAATATACTTGATTAAGAATGAAATGAAACGTGTACATGGAACTTTGGCTCTGTTTGGCGGAGGGAGTTTATACCTTATTTTAAACTATTAATAAGCTACAATCTCAGTTTGGTAATGTTCTCAAAATAAGCTAGTAGCTTAAAATAAGAATTTTTTTGAAAAGTTACTTCAGGTAGTTTTTCAAAAATAAGCTAGTAGTTTTTTAACTTTTTTTTTTCATCTTTATCTTTCTTGTATTTTAAATAAATGACATCATTTACCCCTCCCAATTAAAATACTTTTGGTCTTTTCTCTTCAATATGTTTGGTTGTAATTTCAATTTGACATTTGTGTTTGAACATTAATTTTTGTATGAACTAATCTTATGAATTATAAACATTTTATTTTACTTTATATATTTTCAAATATATGTTCTTACATTATATTTTATTAAAATATATTTATTTTATTATTTCATATTTTAATATATAAACAAATCTATTTAAATTTAAAACTATTTAAATTGTATGAAAATGTCCTTTTTAGACTTTTTACATTTATCAGCTTATCAAAAAGTTAATTTTATCAAACATTTTTCAATTTCAGTTTTTAGTTACCTTTTCAACTAGGCTTGCAAAACAATAGCGATGGTAATGACGTGCATAATATTTAAATTTTATGATTTGTCTTTTTGCCCTATTTTTCATACATCTATTTATTATCTTTGATGTTGTGAAGCAAAGGATATTCTAATCAATGCCCAAATCTATTATGGGCTGTTTGGTTCACGGAATAGGTAGGGAATGACATAGCATTCCCAATAATAACCTATTCCGTTGTTTGGTTCGCATTTGTATTCCCAGGAACAAATGTTCCTGGGAATGAGCTATTACCCTTGCAAGGGTAATAGCTATTACCAGGGTCCCCCCTGGTATTAACCTATTCTTGACCTCTCAGGAATAGGTATTTTATTATAATTTCTTTTTTACCATTTTTTAAACTTAAAATTTTTTACGCATTGAATTCATCATTCTTCTTTTACGAATTTTTATTTTAATTATATAATAACTATTGCGGTTGCGGCACCACGCCGCAGCATATATATATATATATATATATAT
>NXFB01002589.1:0-10111 GCA_002525835.2 Ipomoea batatas
CAATGTGCCTAAGTCAATGGGAGTGAAACTATTTTTTTATTAAATGTGATAGTGATACAACACTTAGAGATACAATCAATATATTTATAGGTCATCGACCCTTGTAATATAGATCCGACTCAATCTGCTACACTCATATTCCTAATATGAGATAAACTCAATAGGCTCATAACAATGTTATCATATCATCAACATAAGTCATAATGTTCATTTTTTGAGAGATCTTACCTTCTTTTATGAGTTTCAGAATCACCTCGCTTGAAAAATTAATAATTGGTTGTAAAAGAGGGCCAATAACAAGGCTAGGATGCAGTGAAACCATGTCAATACTATTTTCCCCAGCATATTTCCATGCTGCTTCCTCGGCAAGGACTTTAGACAAGACATACCATTGCTACAAAGATATATATATATATATATATATAAACAAAAAAAAATCACTTAAATTAGCATAAAGGTGCTTGATTTGTAATAGGGATATGACTCAACAATAATATGTCGTATCCAATCATAAATAGATTAATGTGACATAACATAAGACAATGAAAAGTTGTCTTAATAAAAGATCCGCAAAGAAATATATTCTAGATATGCGCGTGCGCACGCGCGCACGCACATATATATATATATACATATATATATACATATATATATATATACATATACATATATATATAAACACAAACACACCTTTGTTTCCTCTGCAAATTCTTTATCAGAAAACCAAGTCTCGTCGATTACATCAGTTGGACTTATAGGATTTGATTTGTACATAACAGCCGCCGTTGAGGACGTTACCACTACCCTCTTCACCGAAGGTGTTCTCACACATGATCCAAGAACATTTAATGTGCCTTTTACTGCAGGATCCACTAGTTCTACCTAAAATATATATAGGAACAAATTAAAGATCTTAAAAGAGAAAGAAGATATACAACATTGAAATGTGGGAAAAATGGGTGGTCGTAAGTGAAAGAGGTGATTATGATTGGAGAAAAAAAAATGGCTGGTTTCCTTAAACAAAGAAAAGGGTACGTATTAACATAAGAAAAACGTAAAGGTTAACCTTAGTTGCAGATGGTGAAAAAGAAACAGGTGATGCTGTGTGGAAAACACCTTCACACCCATTAATTGCAGTATCAAAAGAGTTTTCGTCAAGTAAGTCGGCTTCAAACAAATGCATTCTTTCCTTGGCACCATCTAATGCAAGAAGATGTGCCACCTTATTTGGATCCTCTGCAGCAATTATATATATATATATCTATCAATGATATTTTCCAGAAATAAAATGTGAACTCACAATTGAATTGGAAGAGAGAGAGAGGACTGACTGAGGCTGCGAACGGTGGCGTGGACGGTGTAACCACGGTGGAGCAAATGCTTGACGAGCCAAGAAGCTATGAAACCGGAAGCACCGGTCACACAGACCACCCTCCCCTCGCCGCTCATCCTCTTCTTTTAGATTACAAATTGCCCTATATAGTCTGTCTACTTATATATTCATATGCACACTACATCATACAAACTAAATGATTGGTTAGTAAAGTGGACGAAATATATATGGATTAGGTACACCTTGTATTTAGGATATTGACCCAAAATGACATGATTATTTGCCTATAAATAAACCGAATATATATAATATGTTAATTCTAATATACATACATACATACATAGGGGCTCATTCAAGTGAGAACGAGGGTTGAGGAAGAAATAAGAACCAATCATAGCCGTCCATTTGTCCAGATTTAACCGATCAGATGTAATTTTTAAAAAATGCGGTGTCATTTTTGTAAATAAATTAAACTTTTGATGAAAGTAACATGTGTTAAAAGTATAAGTAACTAGTGCAAGTGTGTAAGTAAAATCATTTAAAAGTGCAACCATTTTCACTTAATAGTGCAAGTAATTTACCTATTCACATTGGTGAACCTAATGATAATGTTATGTACACTTAATATTGTTGCTCGATGTATATTATATTGTTGCATATTGCACTTGCAATACATTTTACTTGCACTTAGGTGCATTCTATGAAATTGTTACTTGCACCTTTAACACAATTTACTTGCACTTCAAAGTTCAAATTATTTACATAAATGTCACAATATTTTTTTTAAAAATAAAAGTCTTTCTGATCCGTTAGATCTGGACAGATGGACGGCTACGATGGGCTCTTATTCCTCTCATGGGAATATGGTTCTCATCGCAGCCGTCCATCTGGATAGATATAATGGATTAGAAACACTGTTTTATTTTTTAAACGCAGTAGCATTTTTGTAAATAATTGAACTTTAATTTGAAGTACAAGTAAATTGGGTTAAAAGTGCAAATAACAGTTTCATAGAGTGCACCTAAGTGAAAAATAAAATGTTTTAAAAGTGCAACAAATAATGTACACCGAGCAACAATATTAAATGTACCTAACGTTATTATTAGTTGCACAAAACATTATCATTATGTGTACCAATGTGAAAGATGTTATCGATCATTAAGTACACCAATGTGAAAAGCTAAATTACTTGCAGTATTAAGTGTAAACGGTTGCACTTTTAAGTGATTTTTTTAATTTACACATTGTACTTGCACACGTGCATCTGTTACTTGCACTTTTAAAACATGTTACTTTTTCACAAAGTTCTAGTTATTTACAAAATTGTCATTGCATTTATTTTAAATTAAATTTGATGTGTTAAACTTTTCAAATGGACGACTCAGATTAGTTCATATATATATATAAAAGATACATAATATGTAATGAATTAATTATTAAGTGAATGTACATTATATGTTAACACGGATTACATAATTTACCTACATATTGTAAACCTTTGCCCATAATATGACGATTTTGTGAAGTGTGGACCACTCTTTTTGTGGTTAATTTCATATGGTCCACTCAAATGTAAGCGCCAAACATAAGAAATAGACAGGTTTATCCTCAAAAAAAAAAAAAAAAGTGCATGCAGAAAGGTCCGTACGTGGATGTTGGCACCAAAAAGGCAATGGTGCATTCGCCGATGAGGAGGGTGGGGCACATGGTTCTCAAAATAGGAACTTTCATGGCTGGTTAAGAAAAACATGAAAAGAGTCTAAGGGTTAGGCTCATTCATTTTAGAATGAGCCTTAGAATTAGGCTCAATCCATTTTTGAATTATTTTTAATAAAGAGCAGTAAATACGGTAGGTGTATTTACACGATAGGTATTTACACCTACCGTATTTACTGCTCTACCTAGATTTCGGCATGTTTTAAACGGATAGGTGACCGACGCAATAAATTTTGGAACTAAAACAGTAGTCGTGGGACCAAAATTGGTAGAAATTAAACAAGTGGATCAAAATTGTCATTTTGCTAATAGCCGTGGAACCGAAATTGGTATTTGCTCAATATATTTATTAACTATACACAATTATTACTAATAATTAATATAATAATTAGTCAAAGACTTTGTGGTCTAGTGGCACCCAGTTACAATCCTAGATGGATGAGAGTGGGTTTGAGTCTTAGGTTGAGAAAGTATGTATGAACAGATACTCTACTCTCTAATAGAGTGTCATCATGAATATATTTGTTAACTATACATAATTATTATTAATCATGAATATCATAAATAACAATTAACATATGTATTTAAGTCTTAGGCTCATTCTCATGAGAGAAAAGTCAATCAAGCCTAATCTTTAAACTTTTTTTCCTGATTGGAGAACTAACCCATTTCATCCCTGTTTGGGAAACCATGTTTTTCATCCTCCACGGCGAGTAAATGATTCAAAAGGCAAAATCGATCACCGAACCGCTGGTCAAAGGACTAGTTCTTAAACAAAATATATTAATATTAATTCTTTAATTTGTGGTCTTATTGGTCTGTAACTCTGTATTGGGAATTATAATTTGAAATATTCTCAAAATTCACACTGGATTTCAGAGAAGGTGCTATAATAGGAGAGTGGATCAATTTTAAAAATTCAATCGCATTATAAAATAAAAACCTACAATCTTAATAAAGGCTAATAAAGTTAGGACTCCGATGGGAAGAAAAATAATGTTGGTAGCAATTATTTACTTAAACGAATGGTTCATATTATTTTGATTTTAGTAATTTTTTATGATTTTCCTTCTTTACTCTTTATTATATTATTTTCTTCCCTTAAATAACCTTACATTCGGTTAGAATGAACTTTAGTAACGGAATATTCCATTAACTTTTAACTTACCCATTAATTTTTATAAGAAAGATCTTAGGTTCGAACCTCATCCCAATCAGAGTTGACACATTTGTTAAACATATACTACGAATATGTTATAATATATTATTGAAATATTAGTTATCAAAAAATTTAAAAAGAGATATATAATTTCATTAGTTATATTGTCTTTATTTTCTACAATAAAAATTATTCATTATCAAAAAATTAAAAAAGAGATATAATTGTATTAGTTATATGTCTTTATTTTCTACAATAAAAAATATTCATTATTAAAAAAATTTTAAAAATATATATATAAGTTCATTAGTTATATTCTCTTTATTTTCTACCATGCAAAGATTCATTACCTTTAAATTCATTAATTAATTATATTTATTACGTTATTTATTGTCTTCTTTTTACACTATCTTGTAATTAAATACTCAGTATCAGCCAAGGACCTTGTGGTCTAGTGGCATCAAACCCTTTCATTTATACGGGAGGTGGTGGGTTCGAGCTTAAGTTGAGTCAATATTGACTCATTTATAATATAAAATAATGTTATATATTTATTTACCAAGTATTATATAAATAACATATAATATTTTTTTTAAAAATAAGCGAGAAAAAGACATTCAAATAATTCAATAAATTTAAGCGGGAAATTACCCCGTAATATTTTTTGGACTACATCACAGTTGTTCACTTTAAAGGTAAATCGTATTTCTTTATTAATATGATTTAAAATGTATAATTTTATATTATATAAATAACATATAATATTTATTTAAAAATAAGCGAGAAAAAGACATTCAAATAATTCAATAAATTTAAGCAGGAAATTACCCCGTAATATTTTTTGGACTACATCAGAGTTGTTCACTTTAAAGGTAAATCGTATTTCTTTATTAATATGATTTAAAATGTATAATTTTATATTACCAAAAGTAATATTCATTGATACTATCAGTTTTAGACTATCGCTTTTACAAAATTGCAAACAATTATATATATATATATATATATATATCAGATCTTTCATTAGAGCTTTTGTCTTTTCTTCCCAAGATCTTCCCAAGAAGACAAGGTCTTCTAAAATAATGTGAGAAAGAGACGAGCTCAATTATGATAAGACATGGGAAAGATAGAAGAAGACAAAACATCTCCACATGGCTCCACTTTTGATATTCACATGCTCCAATAAATAAATAAATAAATAAATAAATAAATATATATATATATACACACTGGATCAGGTTAGGATCTATCATTAGGTGAGGACTCTATGAACTAATCCAGATCATCCATTTAGAGTAATATAACGACTATGAATGCAACTGCACAACAAAGTGGGAGGGATGCACACAACAAGCACACTCCTCACCAAAAAAAAAACAAGCACACTATGAATGCACAACAAACTGAGACCGAATGCACAATAATGTGTGTACCAATACACAACAAGCGCGAAAAATTAAATCTATTGCATGAAATTAATCACAACCATTTTTTTGGCCAAATTGTTTTTATTTTATTTTATTTTTTATATTCGAAACCGTCAAAAAAATGCAAGTGAAATTCGAACACTCAACCAAACACTTAGCACAAGAGTACCAAGCCATCAAGTCACTCCAACTCTCATGCAAAAACTTACCACATTTGATATATAAAATAACAATATATGACTGCTAATATAATTTGCTATGGTCTAGAGTTGAACTCAAGACCTCATGCTCAACAGCACAGTCTTAAACCATCAGCTGGTTAAATTTTAAAAGTTGAAAGACCATGAGTGGTTAACTTGGACCACGGATGGTAACAATTTAAAAGTCGAATGACCACACGTAGCCAATTTAAAAGTTTAGGACTAAACGTAGCAAAATCACTATACTTGGAGGACCCAATATGACATTAACTCAGTTAGAAAATATTCCGTCAATTAGCAAGAAGAAAATTCATATATTTTTTGAAAAATTATTATTGACAAAATTATATATCTACAATTAACATATTAGACACATAATTTGAATATTATTTTGGATTAGGATCAATAATGCAAGCTGAATCTTGGTCCATGGTATAATTTACAATGAGCGAGAAAGCATACATGCTACACAATTTAAACTTCTTTAAAAGGTGAATTTTATTATACTAGTGAGAACTCATATCCATTTCGAATGTGAGTCAAATAATACTAAAAACCTTCTAAATCTCCAATTTTTCTAATTCAATTGGTATACTCTGAGAATCAATTTATTATTTACCTATTATCTATTTTAACTGTATAATATATCAAATTCATCCTTCCAATTAAACTGATCCAAAACTATATTAGCTCAATCCAAATTGAGAGTGGACCCAACTCAAAATGACCATTTCAAAGTGTCATTTTTCTCTATTTTTTCTAGCATTTGTTTGTGTCCTCAAATTAGGAAATATCCCGTCAATAAGCAAGTTGAAAATTCAATTCAGATAGTGTACAAGGACGTGTTTGGCAAGTGTCAGCGGTCCCCTATCCCTTCTCTGCTTTGCTTTTCAAAATATTAACTCTATCACGTACTGTCTTTCATCATTTGTTTTCTTCTCACTGACCCCCTGGCCTGCCCCTATCCCTTGCAACCGTTATATCGTAGACAATAGTTCGCAGCGCACTGTAAACTCTTGTCCAATATACATAATTTGATTTTATAAGGTACAAAATTCATGTTCATAATGCACAAAAATATATAGTTGGAGACATATAAACACTTAACATAATACACTGCACATACACATTATGGAATTGAAATTCATAATGTACAGAATTATATAAATGAAGACACATAAATTCATAACATAATACACATACTCTGGATGTACTTATTTTAAAAAATCGTGTTTATGTGTATGTGTATTATGTTGAGTGTCTATGTTTTCTCAGCTATATATAATTCAGTGCATTATGAACATTAATTCTGTGCTTTATGAAGTCAAATTCGATATATTGGATCAGAGTCCATAGTGCACTGTGGATCCTCATCCACGATATAAATTGTTTATCCCTTGGGCTTCACCAATAGTAGTTTTAGTTAGATTTTTAGTGTGATTTTTAAGAAAGGAAACTTAGGTGGAGGAGAGAGGGCGAGGAGAGAGAAAAATAAAAGTCTCACTGCAAGAACTTAGGTCTTTCGTGGATTGTGGGACCCATCAAAATTTAAGAATTTCGCGCAATCTAGTGCACGCGCCGGCTAATGCGTGCTGCGCAGCACTTTTTAAAAAAAAAAAGATAATTCCGCATCATAATTTTTCTTCCATTTTTTTCCTTCTTTTTTCCTCTTTTTTTCCCGTCTTTTTTTTTTTCCCTCTCCTCTCTTCTAGTTGACACCAGGGCGTTTGGTTGGAGGGAATTACAATTCCTTTCCTACTTAATTCCAACCTAATTCCGAATGCAACTAAATGTTTTCGTTTGGTTGGAAGGAACTGCAATCCCACATAATTGCAATTCCCTCATTTTCATGGAATTAGAATCCCATAGCCCCCTATGAGATTTTTTTTTTTTTTGAAAACGCCCCCATGAGATTTAATTCCATGGATTTTAGGAAGAAAAAAAAGACAATGATGAGACAAAATTACCCCTCCCTTTTTTTAACCTAAAATTGATGTATGACCTTCACTTCTAAATTATAGTAGTGTCTATTATTCTTCGACTTTTATTTGTGCATGTTCATTTAAATCTTTATATGCAACAATTATTCAAAATTTGCATTCTTTATATGCATTGTTTAATTATATACAACAACTTTCATGTATATTCCTTTGAATTCTTTATATGCAGAACTCTTCAAAATTTCCATTCTTTATATGCAACTCTAACAATTTGTGGATTAATTTGTCAATTAGAAATAATAATAATAATAATAATAATAATAATAATAATAATAATAATAATGGTCATTTTGGACTTTATATTACTTATTTCCTCTCAATTTCCATGTATACCAAACATTGGAATTGAAATTTCCAGTAATTTTATTCCTGCAAACCAAACACTGGAATTTAAACTCTCACTTTATTCCACATTATTCTTTTTCCATGGAATTACAATTATTTTCCACCTAATTCCTTCCCTCTATCCAAACGCCCCATAAAAATCACACCAAAAACCTCAACATCTTCAATAGATGAGTTTTTTTTTTTTTTTTTTTTTTTTTGAGTTTTTATGTGCGAGGAGAGAGGGAAGAAGAGAAAAAGAAATAATTAAAAAAAAAAAGATGGGCAGGTCTGTAATCCAAAATAATTTTAAAATGACATTACAAGCCTAGCCATCTAATATCTCACCATATAGGCCTACAATTCTAATAAAAACCAAAGGCTTTGTAGGGAGACTCCTAATACTCCCTCTCCTCCACATAGATGTAAAAATTCGTAAAAATCCTCAATAGTTGGGGGTTTTCCCTAGTTTTTTTTGTGGGTCTCAGCATCCACCTCATCATCCACTACCTCACTCAATCACAAAAGCCTTTCTCCTCATTAGTTGTAAGGGTGCGTTTGGTTCGCACATGGGAATCGGAATCGGAATGGGTATGAAATACTTGGTAAGGGTAATGGGTTTTGGTGAAAGTATTTAGCATGTTTGGTAGTTGGGTGGAATGGGAATGAGTATTAATAGTTGGAGAAGTATCACCAGAAGGGGAGCCGGGAAGCCTACCCTCGTAGCCAGGAAAATAAAACCCAGCTCCACCGTCCGTCCGCCTTCTTGCTTGAACGTTGATCGGACAGAACCGGACTCCCATTGTCAAAACATTTGTGAATTTTGATGAAAAGCATAAACATATAAATTAATATTCACAGCATATATATACGTGTAAATATGCAATTTGATGCATCCAGAGATAATAAACCTTAGAAAAACACAAACTCGTAAAAGTATCGTTCACCGTGTTTGAGTGTGATGATAACGTGTTGTAAAAGGTTATGCCCGATGGCCTTTAGCTCATATCCAGTGAATCGTAGGCAGTATCAAAGTATATGCTAGTAAAGTGGTATGGAGAGTAGAGACAATGATAGGGAGAATATCAATAGATTTCATTAACCAATCAATAATACAACGTATATAAGTATATATACAATACAAATATAATGGATACAATAATGACATATTTAATTACCGGACCGTTACGTCCGTTACAATAGAAATAATGTCCACATTAATATATTTATAACACTTAGCTCTACTTTTGGACCGTAACTTTTATTTTAAAAGCTTAGCTCAATAATTAAAAATCGTTATATCGTAGACCAGGGTCCCTGATCCAGTACACAGAATTTGACTTTATAATGTACATAATTCATGTTAATAATGCACATAATTCATATTCATAATACACACACATAAACACAATATATATATAATGAACATGAATTCTGTGCACTGACTTTACGCATTTGGAGTGGCGTTTTGGTATCAAAGATTGTTGGGGCAAACCCCGAGTTTTGTCGGTCTCTAGGGAAGACAAATTGGAGACGTTGACTGAAAGTGCTTATTTGTTTATATTTTCCCCTTTCACTAAGCTATTTTGCTTATAGATCATTCCAAATTTAATGAGATTAGGACTAAATTGTGTTATATTTTGCAAGGAGTTTGGATTTGGAAGCAAAGATGAATATTTTCATGCATTTTGAATAGTAATTATTTAGACTATTTTCATTTTTACAACACTCTCATACTTTTAAAAGTGAGTCTTATTTCCAATCATCACATTTTTAATTCACCCAATATTATGTCAACTACTATGTAGTGTGATGGCATCCCGATTACCATTTTAAATGGGTGATCATAGATTCGAACTCGGTCGCTAAAAATGCTTGAAAAAGTATATACCATATATTACCTTAAGGTGAAAGTTTTAGGGGTGATGAGTAGCATTATACGGCCCCTTAAT
>NXFB01000078.1:98147-110310 GCA_002525835.2 Ipomoea batatas
TAAAATATTTATTTATGAAAATAGATAATGAAAATAAAAATTATATTATTGTGTGAATAAAATTGTACGAATACGCACCTTTATTTCGTTATACTTCTAGACAAATTTCGAAGAGTTTGAACTATTTAAAAAAAAAAATACTACCCTTACAAATTTCCTTACATTATAAATTTTGATTTTATCCAACGCTTTTGCAACTGATAAAACAACTATTACATCCATAGAAATCGAAGATTTCTAGAAATCCTAGGTTAAATAGATCTACTCATCAGGGATGTCAATATAATCTTAGCCTGAATTTAATAGGCTAAACTGATGATAAAATCAAAGAATTTTAGGATTATTACCAAAAAATTTAGCACAATAAAAAAAATCAACCTAATAAGTCCTATGACCAGAAAAAGCTAGGATAGTCCGATAGCTTGATCCATTTAAGGCTATTCTTTATTTCAAGAGTAATATATATAGAACAAAAGATACATGGATTTTTTTATTATATTAAAACTAATGGTTATTATTTATTTTGATATATTTATTATTGACAATTTTGTAAAGAGTGTAGTAGTTTTGATATACCAAATCACCCAAATTCAGGAGATCTTGATGTTTAATCTAGGTCGTGCAAATTATTAGTTTGATATATTTACTTCAAATGCTGCTATTATGACAATTTCAACTCTCTAGAGTAGATCATGGTTTAACACAAAGCAATATTGGTCCAAAGTTCATGAACACAATATAGGCCTTTTTATGTAACCAACCAATGAACAAACGAGCTAATCGAACCTGCGAAACAAGTGCCAATGGCAATAAACCTTGAAATCACTACAAATAAAGTTAGTCAGCAATGGCCATTTCTATACATGCAAATAGCCCGCTCGCTATTTCAAATATATTGAGTTTAGCATAGGAAAATAAGGAAACAGATTCACACTATGATTCACGATTCAATCACGAGAAAGAAAGCAAACTTGCAATGATTCGAAGAAAAAAAAATGTTTGAACCAAACTCAACGCTTCTAATAAAGATTATCTATGACAAGTATACATCAGAACAAGAAAGCATTTAACATTTTAACCTTACAACATGATAATCATTATGTAAAACCTTCTCCTAATCTAAACCCTAATGGGCCTAATCTACCAAGGGCATAAGGTTTATGCTTCAAAGTGCTTACAAAATTGATAACCCAACTCATGATAAGGTTGGTCGGGTTGTTGTCACCTTTCCATCAAATATATATTGAAATTGTTCAACTAGCTGACAGCTCACAATCAAGAGAACATTAGAAAATATGGCAAGGCACCTTCAACAGGTCAAGTCTTCCTTTTCTTGCTTGATTTGGATAGGTCGTTCTTGCTTCTCTTCTTCTCACCCTTGTAGCCTTTATCAGCCTTGTTTCTGTTGGATTTCACGCTGATTACTCCACCGGGATGTACCTTTCCTCCATTTTGCAGGGCATTCTCAAAATCAGCTTCTCTATCCACGATGGCATATCCTTGAAGTAGATCTGGATCTAATAGACCATCCATTTTGGCATTCATCTCCTCCTGGATATCATCCAAAATTAACTCTCTTTCTAATGACAGAAACACACACGTGAAGTTTAGAGCATTGTGCAAACCTGGACTTGTTTTGCCGCATTGTTAAGATCATCGTCCAATGATATAGCATGAGGCTCCATCTTAATCTGTAAATAAACAGAAAGAATGCCATTATTGATTCCAAGTTGAATAACAAATGATAGAAGATAACAAAAAAAAGAAAGATATTTTGCTAAAATAAGATGCAGGCAGACATTTGCTTCTGCAACTTTTACATTATGTAGGGTATCTACACATTGCTTGCACATTTAACTGCTCAAATTAACTAACAAATAGTGAATTCAATCTGAAATGGTTTCATGAAACAAAACCAGTAGTAACTGGCAGGACTCAATGGAAAGAACGCCACAGACATGTATCTTTCTTGTCCACTTACTTCTTCTAGTCGAGATACAGTTGAATCAATCTCCTTAGAGGCGAGGTCATACAAGTACTTGTAGAACTTCTTCATTGTCTTTATAAATAAAGACAAAATCTGCTGTCTTTCCAGATGCATTTCTCCCTGAAAAGTAGTGAAAGGAAATATTACTAAGAATGAGTAAAATGTGATTTATCCTATCTCCATAAAAAATGAAGGCTTTTACATATTTGACAAACATGCACGTTTCACTATACAATACTAGAAAACTGACATTGAGGATGCCAAATAACATCCATTAAACTATCAGTTCACTTTAGCAGAAAAATAAATGAGAGAATATTGGTGATTATGTCAGAGCAAACCTCAATCTGAGAAACGTCTTTATCCTGCAAACCAATGCAAAGCAGAACAGAAGCCTGAGCATATGAAAGTGAAACTGGGAGCTTCTCTGAGAAATACAAGTGTGCAAGTATTGTGACACAATCCATAATCTGCAGAATGCATGACATTAGTATATTTAATTTTTTGTTATAAAAGAAAACACACCTGAAATGCTTCAATACATAAGTAAATATATTTACACTGAACAAGTAAAAGTGAGAGAAACCATTCAATGGGGAGAAAAAAAAATTCAAAGCATTCCATGTTCTAGAACTTTAAAGTCATTCACTTATGACTTACAACTGCCCCTCCCCATCTGTCTTTTTTCACCCTCAGCAACTTCATGTATTCAAAAGCATTTCTATACTCCTTTGTACTACATTAAATGTAAAGAGATGGTTTAAAAACCAGTAAGATATCATACCGACTGAAAATCCACAAGATTGTTTGTGTAGGCTTCAAGCCTCTTCATATCATGTGGAGAAAATATTCCATCAATGGATTCCAAAAATCCATCCGAAGAGTCAGCCTCTGCAAAATTGATCTTCGGATCCAATACACTGCAAGAGAAGGGGCAGCCATAAGCATATACTTATAGCAATGTCTACACACTGTAAAGGCAAGAAATACATTTACAGACCTCAGAGCAAGCTTGTATTCCATAGAACGGAAGCTTTTATCCAGTAGCCTTGCAAATCTCTTCCGAAAATCTGACAATGTTACCGATAAATCTCTTGGCATCAAAGAAAATAAAACTCAATCAAAATATAAAGTTTAGAAGCAAATTTAGCATTCAACCACCTTGGTAAAAAGGACCAAAAAAGCCCCACTCATTGGATCCATTAACTTCAATATCATCACTGTTCAAGGGCTTCAAGACCATGCATGTGTGCTCCCCAGTCACACTATTCTGATTCATGAATCATGATATAGTGTGTTAAACAGCTATTCTAGCAGAAGATTTTTAAATGGCTACTAGATAGAACATAAAATAAAATCTCAGAATCTAACATAAATCAGTACAAGTAAAAATCTTAACTGGGCTATGGCCAATGAAGAATGGGCCAAATTTCTGTTTTCTCCAGAAGCGGAAGAGGTCCAAGGTAAGTCCAAAGGAGACTCCAATATAGTGGAGCTTCTCAGGCTTCCGTTCACGAAGTGGTACAAGTAAAGGTGGAAGGTCTGTCCTTGGTTTTATGTTTTCCTCCAGTAAAGAGACCTGTAATGGTGGCATCTTTTAGTTAATCAATAGCAAACAAACTAGAGTGAAAAAAAATATTTAGACTCCACTGAAACAACATATTTCTAAAGTGCTTGTTTGGTCCAGATGATTGCATCTTCAAAAAGCCTTTTTAATATTTTTAAACATTTGGCCCAGCTTCGACAGTTTTGGAACAGATAAACTGCAAAATAAGCCGGGCCAAAAAAACACTAAAGGATTTCCCATATAGATAATTAGCACAGTGCAATAATGAAAACAAACCTGTTCTGCAGCCTCAGTTACTTTGACTGGTTGATCCTGCAATTCATCTTGAGCATCTAGTTCAGACATCTGAGTCAATTGGCCCTCATAGTATCTGCAAGTAGTAGATTGTAAACACTAAACATTGAGAACCACTATAGCCTACTATATAGCATCTACGTGTCACAAGATAATGCTCATGGAAATTTTCCACACACCAACCAACCACATTCATACACTGGATCCGTTTACACTTGAAATGGTACCAAGGAGGCAATGTAATGAAAATGTAATTGATTCAGATCTCTAGCATGATGGGGAATTATAGCATGCTTGAACTTTCAATTCCAAAATTTTATTCCATTGTTGATGTTTGGTAAAATGTTAAGTATGTGACTTGGTTTGGCCGTTTGGGAAAGCAATGTCAAGTGTTCAAAAGATACCAAACATTGTTTTTGAAACTACATCTGAAGATCGCACAGGGTGAGGGGAGAGGGGAATGGGAGGGGTTAGAGCTTAAAAGGAAGGTGGTATTTAAAGATAAGAATAATACTATTTGCACACTTATACACAAAACTGATACAAGGGAATGTATAACGACAAATCAATTTTGTGTATGTAGAAATTGAAGTGTACAAATAGCAAATGTAATCCACTGTTGAGAAGATAGGGAGGGGGGATCAAATAATGAAATGTGGGAACGAAAATAGAGAGATAGTAGAGTATGATGGCAGTATGTTGAGGAAGGAGAGAGGGAAGGCCATAAGTGGAGAGGTGATCAAGTGGAGTGACTGTAGACCTAAATGGAGAGGAGGTTGTTTGATCGAGAGCCATTTTCCCTTTTTCATATTAAATATTTAAATGGTGACTAATTTTTAGACTTTAAAGTTGGGATAGTTGGGCTATGTTACACATCATTCTCCAAATATCATA
The DNA here is from genome assembly GCA_002525835.2 of Ipomoea batatas. NCBI lineage: Eukaryota > Viridiplantae > Streptophyta > Magnoliopsida > Solanales > Convolvulaceae > Ipomoea > Ipomoea batatas. The sequence continues at coordinate 102,890 of NXFB01000078.1, forward strand.
TAGGAGACTATTGGTATGAAGTATGAAGACCAACTACCCGTCTACCCCAACTGTAAAGTCTAAAAATAAGGCTCATTGAATTGCTGCAAGAGAGATCTACCTTATAGAACCATGTTGGAAAAAAAATATATATCAAATCCTCACTTTTTACCGGGGAGTATGTTCTCCCCTAAACCCTCCCCTATATATAAAAAAGATGCTAGCCCTGCCAAACAAATACTTAGTGACTTTCTAAAGTCTAATCATATGCTTGGCACACCTTTACACACACACTAGAGCAAAATGATTTTTTTTTACCAAATTGTGACAATAGCTTTCTTTTGATGCTCGTTCATTGCATTGATTCTAGAGAAAAAAAAATAACAGGAAAACAATAGACAAATGATGCAAAAGAAACACAGCAGCGATTTTCAAAAACAGCTACAAAATATGGCACTTTGAAGAAATTGGAAGGAAAACAGAAGTAAAAGAAGTCAGCAAACCATCAAGAAAAAGTAATAATATGAATTACCTAGTTAAAAGTTCAACAGCTGCAGAACCATATCCAAGCTGCACAAGACCATATAAGACATGAAAGTCAAACAAGAGAAAACAGTATTTCAAAAAAAAAAAAACAAAACAAAACAAAAAAAGTTACATTTATATTAAAAATATAGCCCAACAGTTACCTTCATTGCAGTTGGATGTGTGGCAATGCGCACAATGCGGGCACCTGAAAGACTTGGGAAAACAGAATCATTAAACTGCTGACAAAATTTCCATGGTATCTGATCCCCAAATGGTTGGCGTCCAGCACTTAAACTTTTCATAGCAGATTCACGTGAAATCTGACCCTCAAGGCAAACCTAGAAATCAAGGAATATGCTATAATTCAGACCACTAGTTTTAAAACAAATTAACAATACAATGTACTTTCAGCAGTTCAGACTCTAAAAGAACAAAAATAAATTGAAACAGTTGATATGATGCAGAGATTAACCATTACAGTGAGGCTATTACAAGCACAAAATAGAAAGTTGTAAAAGATTCAAAACATATCACCCTTTTGCATGATAAGTAAATATAAAGTTGTATTATGGTCAGCAGGGTGATGCCACTGGTAATCTTTAAAGAACAAATCCTGGCCCACAAGATGATCTAAATATTGCTCGCTGCCCTCAAAAAGATGCATTATGCATTCAATTACCCATGCAACATCCACAAAGATGGAACAAATTGTCAAGTAGGTGTGAAAAGATCCTTCACAAGATTTTGGTTTGGTCTTCCCCAGAGTGATGAAAACCATTGAACTCTTCGAGCCTCATTGATGGATGTAGCATATAGGGAAATATTCTTATGTAATCTATCTATCATTTTAAACAGGCATTTGTATTTGAAATCATCTCAAATTTTAACTCAATAGGATTTAGCCTACTCTGAATTAATTCAGCCGATGTTAGTCAGAAAGCTTCACTGCTGATTCTGTCAAGGAACACAAACACTGGATGAACTAGAGCAAATGAATGGCTAATAGGATTTCTAATATTATGAAAGCAAAGGTAATATCACCCATTGAGAACTATAGTAAATTTCTTTATAGACATAAGAGTAGCTTTGGAGTTATTTGATCACACAACAAAGAACAAATCCTGGCCCACAAGATGATCTAAATATTGCTCGCTGCCCTCAAAAAGATGCATTATGCATTCAATTACCCATGCAACATCCACAAAGATGGAACAAATTGTCCAGTAGGTGTGAAAAGATCCTTCACAAGATTTTGGTTTGGTCTTCCCCAGAGTGATGAAAACCATTGAACTCTTCGAGCCTCATTGATGGATGTAGCATATAGGAAAATATTCTTATGTAATCTATCTATCATTTTAAACAGGCATTTGTATTTGAAATCATCTCAAATTTTAACTCAATAGGATTTAGCCTACTCTAAATTAATTCAGCCGATGTTAGTCAGAAAGCTTCACTACTGATTCTGTCAAGGAACACAAACACTGGATGAACTAGAGCAAATGAATGGCTAATAGGATTTCTAATATTATGAAAGCAAAGGTAATATCACCCATTGAGAACTATAGTAAATTTCTTTATAGACATAAGAGTAGCTTTGGAGTTATTTGATCACACAACAAAGAACAAACCTGGACAACACACAGAATATCAGGGAGATGGTTTTTTGATTCATCAACGGGTCCTGTAAAAATTTTGATTTAGTTTCAGAACTAGCAGAGTGTAATCAACAACTACAACTGTATACGAACAAAACTTAATAGCATATCAAGGGTCTTCAGATAAACCTAGTAGCACAAACAAGTGGTGGGCCGGAGCATCAGCCATCAATTGCAAATCATTGGGAGAATTTTTGTAGTGAGAAGCAACGTAGAGAGCCATCATTCGCTGCACAAAGATTCATAAAGTACCAGTACACATTAACCAAAGCCATGTTTGATTGTTGGAGGATTTGATTTAAAAAGATAGAATTAAGCTGAGAAGAATCTCATTTCCATTTCAGATTATGCATATGATTACCTGCAAAAATAACTCACTCTCCTTATGATAGGAGAAGAGTGTATCCCGATTTACATAGTACAAATCACATTCACCAGGAGGTGGTAGCCTGATAAAATACAAGACAAAAGATGAAGTAGAGAATAATGTAATTTCCATAAAGTTTGTAGTAGTATATAGTTAAGTTACCTGCTAATACTTGGGGTGAAATTAGTGATATCCAGACAAAGCAAAGAATTAAGCCAGGATTCAATGGGATCGCCAGGAGCATATCTGATGGATTCATTCAATTCTATCTTCTTGAAAAGCCTACCTATATTTGGAACATTGCACAAAATTGAAGACATCTTTGAAATGACAGTACAGAGAAGCTTACACTATTATCCTTCAAAATCCAATTATTATTACTTATTAATATAGAGGCAAAAATGTAAAACAGAAATAACTTGTACAAATGAAGGAGAAAGCCAGAAATACAAAATATAAAATATCTATTTCGCAAAAGAAGAAAGTGTTACGATACGATGACTCTACAGTTCATTAAGTTCTGAAAGAGAAGTGAAGTTGAAAGACCTGAAAGGGAACTTTCTGCATTTTTTGACGGCATGTGATTTTGCTCCTCAAGTTGCTGCAGCAATTTCAGTGATAATGATCGTCCAGTACCTTCATATCTTTTAGTAGAGGAGAACATAGAAAAAGAAGAAAAATGAGTAACCTTAGTGCACTAAAAACTATAATCCATGAGGCAAATAGAACACCATATACAACAAATATAAGCAGAATAAACAGGACTCTTGGGAAAATACACAGTTTCTGGAGAACATGGAACAATTGGATATTAGCCAAACAACTTCTCTTACCCATTGACAGTTGAGGAAAGGAAGACAAGATAAGGACCAAGCAAAGACTTCACAACCGGCAATGGAATTGCTGCTGCTTCATCAACTACCAGCAATTCAACTTGTGAGAGTTTAGCATGTTCATGTGGCTGTATATACTGCAATACCAAACAAAGGTGAGGTAAATGAGTAAATGACATGAGAAATGTACACATTGAATCTTGAATATTGGAAGGCAACTTGTGACTAAACTGAATTGTAAAACAGGTGAAACAATAGAGGTGAAGAGAGACCCATATAGCAATGCAGAAGAATAAGGGGTCCACACTGCCACCTGCAATATGTGGGCTTCTCAGGCCAGCCATTCACAAGTTGCAGGGTAATATGAGGTACGAAATTAGAAAATCAAATTAAAATATAAAAAAATGATTACATTTTTTTCAAAATTTTGAATCATCATTAAACCTATGCTTGTTTTTGGTTTAACGGATTATTTTAGTTCAGATGATGAATATAATGAGCATGCATCCGGCAGTGCTCTTCAAATATCAAGTGAAGCACAATGCAGCAGCATGCTAGTGTTTAGAGCTATCACTACACATCTCTACCAATCCTTGCCTCCAACAGAACAAGTATCACAAGTTGCCAGATTTCTTTCACGTTAGGCCACCAGCTGCCAGCATTAGATCCCATACATAACCTCTAAATTCATCTTATGGAGAACAAATAATCCTAACTATCAATCTCAATGTGCAACAAGTAGCAGCAGCAATGGCAGTAGCAATAGTAGTACTAATAATTAAAGCCACTCAAATTTCTATGAGAGATGTGAACATCAAGGTTGTAACCAAACCTTGAACTTAACCTCAGAAGGGGATGATAGAAAAGGGGAGTACAAGACTACAAGTTCAAGAAAGAAAATGAAATGCCGAATTAATAGAGTTAGATAGGGCAGGAGGAGCAATTGCAGATCTACACAAGTCCTTGTAAAGCATAGCCATTTTGTTTACCTGAATTGTCTGTCTGTGGTGTTTGTAGATATTGATCCGTACAGTTGCTTTTTTGAATTCTGGATTTGTGCTTTTCACAACATCATAATCCAAGTGCTCCTGCAGCGAAATTTGCAGTGATATATCCACTACATATCCATTGCACCAAAAGTATAAAGTATTCATACCTTGTATTCAAGCATGTCAAATCCCTTGCAAATAAACTCAAATAGAGTTTTCAAATTCTCCGGGCTTGGTGCAGTTACAAAAATATTAGAATACCTGAAAATTAATGTCTTTCATAAGGTCAAATGAGGATACATAAAGGGAAAAGAGGAACAGGACAATTTGTGAGAAGACATGAAATCAAATTTAAGTAAAATTAACTTACCCAGCAGCAATAGCTCCTGCAACTGCCAATCCAAGTGCAGCTGACTTACCACGGCCACGAGCAGCAAGCAAAGCAACTGTACTACGGAGTGTCTTATCCAAAATAGAATCAAGAAAGTTTATGACAGCTTTTCCCTATTAGATTCTCAAAAGATAATGCCTTTATCAGATATTTGTTAACTACAAGATCAACGAGGTTAAACTCATAGAGCAAAAATATGACCTGGTCCAAAGTAATGCACTTGCGGATCAGAGGACCAGCAGGGAAGTCATCATTCAATTGTTCTTTCAAATTTTTCAAATCACGCTCTGCTTCTGAAAGGCCCTCAGAGTCCTTTCATAACACAAAGGAAAGAATTTAATATGGAAACATCTAATTATGAAGTATACTGATCTACAAAGTTTTTCTTTATTTACTCAAATGATGCCAATCATAGGTCCAAATGGCAGAAACACACATTAGAAAAAATTTGCTTGTATTATTTCAAGATTAGTAATAGTTCATGGGAAGAAACGTACCTCTTGAACTGGGACTGGTTTAATTGACTTCATATGTGATGAGATTGGTAGAATGTTTAATTCATCATCCATGACGATACATGCTTTACACGATGCAAGTGAAAGTAAGAAGCGTTCATTGAAGCGCCCAGAAGTTTGAGAATGAGATTCTGTTCGAAATCTTTCATGAACATCCTACAAATCAACATCCATGAATTCCAAGAGCAAGCACTTAAATATTGAAAGCAGCATGCACATAAACCCAGCCACCAGAATATCAGTGGTACTTTTGATTAAATTTAGCAATGAAGCCTCAAGTAACTCCCTAAACTTTGGCTACCACATAAAGTTGCATCAAAACTTTTCTTTACTTTGCTCTTTTTGAACTTCATGTACTGTTCTCTCTAACAGCTTTCTCACTATTTTTGATAAGATTGCTGAAGATATTACTACAGATGCAATAGTTATGTTAATCATGTACAAACAGGCTTAAGCTTTCCTACTTGAAGTTCTGGTGGAAGAAACTACCAGTGTTGCAAAAATTGGCCTAGGCACCCCTAGGCCGAGGGGGTTTCGGACAAGTGACAGTGTATGTGGAGATAAGAGATTGAATTAAAATTATTAAATAAATTAATTATGATTTAATGTTTATGAATTATTGAAGAATAATGCTTTTGACCACTACATTCACTGTGTGTTTTTTAATTCCTAGGCGGCACCTAGTGCCTTCTACAACATTGGAAACCACAAAGAAATATGTTCTAATCTGGAAGAGCCAGTAATTCTAAGATAGACACATTAACGAAATACGTGCTAGACTGCTAGGATAAAGGAAATTTTTAAAATGAAGTCACTCATAAAGATGCCAAGATAGAGCATATTATTGAAATTATGCTTCAGATTGTTAAGGGAATACAAAGTCACAACAAATCTAATTAGATAGTATACAATTGTAGAGGAATATAAGAGCATAGTGGTCATATACAAGGTAAAAGAAGATATGATAAAAAGAAATTTAAAGATTTGATAATAGCCACTTGCCACCTATTAAAGACATGTCAAAATGGAGGGCGTTCAACATAAAAATTTAATTGGGTTGAAAAGCCAAAGAAAATAAACCAAGCTATAAACATCCAACATAAGAAAACTGTCAAGGAAAAAACATACACCACATCCACTTATGTAAATAAACAAGCAATTGATGGCCAATGCATACCATAACCATGGTGTACAGACTTGTCAATGAGGACAAGGATCTGAGCAGTAAAACAATCAAACCACCACCTTCAACTGTTTCTATAGTTCTTGCCAAAAGATTGGGTGTCAAAGCCTCAAAATCCTAGAGTAAGCGAACATGAAATGTGAAGATAGCAAAGGGGTTAAACACAGCATATTTCAAAATTTACAAAAGATGGAAAGATGTTTTGCATCACACAAATTTATGTAGCGGGCACAAAAAACACCTGTAATATGCACATGCCAAAAGTGTTTCCAAGAACTCTTTCTGAATCCTTATACAGGCAATAAGAGACACCACCAGTTTCAACAAATAGTTCAAAAGGATCTGCTCTCTCGGGATCAAGCAGCCCTCTCTGCATTAATTTTTTTAGTTGCTTCTTCCTTTTCTTCTTATGGCTGCACAGAAAACAATTAGTACCAATAGTCATTAAATAGAAATGTTCAATCTAACTCAAATTAAGGATTCAATTCTGCTAAATTACATTTATGGGAAAAAAAATTAATGCAGTTTAGTTCGAATTCAAAGTTTATCCTTCCCTTCCCAAAGTGGTTTTCTTTTGAAAATTTAGAAGAAAAAAGTCTAGCAATTTCCGAACTTGAGTTGAGTAAAGAACCTGCTCAGTTCAAGCTTGTCCTTGTAGCACCAAAGGACAGTGGGGCGCGACTTCACTAAAGCTTTGCTTACCATGTAGTGCAGGTTCACAATCTGGTTTTCAAAAAGAAATTATTATTTGAAAAGTTTGTATTTGCATAAAGAATGTAAAAGTGAAAGGAGAATGAGAGTGCCTGGTCACGAGACTTGTCACCGATGATGACGAACATGGATCGATGACGGTTTTTGACGCCATTCTCGATGAGGGTTCTAATGCGCTCGTCCACCTTCTTCCTCATTGTCTCAGAAAATTAGCTCCAGTTTTGATGATTGCTTCTCTGGGATATATTAAGGGGTGAGCAAACAGTAAAC
>NXFB01000078.1:236910-248300 GCA_002525835.2 Ipomoea batatas
TGCCTGAAATGTTGGGATTATGGGAGTGGCCGTTCTGAACCAAGAGATCCCAGTGAAGAAACACCGAAAAAGTCGCCGCCGACATCGTGAAAAGCGACGCCACCGGAATATTCCTCCGATTCCCGAGCGCCACCACCCACGGCAAGTACGTGTCGTGTATAATCACATTGGGCTCAGGCCGGTCGTAAAGCCTATCCAGCAGCTCCTCCACCGGGGCCTCCAGCTCGGTCTGCGTGGCCCTGAAGAAGGCCGCGAAGTCCTTCGCCCGCCCAATTTCCGAAGGGATGACGTTGGGGACGGTGGCGAATCTCAGATTCTCCGGCTTGGGGTCGCCGGAAATGAAGCCGTACCATTCTTCAGTGAGAATGAAAGTGAAGAGAGTGTCGGGGCGGTGGAGGGAGATGAGCTTGCAGAGATTCATCATTGGGTTGACGTGGCCTCGCCCGGGATACGGCACCGCCACCACGTGGCATTTCCGTTGGGCGTCGCCTTCCATTTACGCAACCGCCGCTCACGGCTTTCCACGGCGGAGGAGCAAAAAGACAAAAATTTATCAGAGGGTTTGTTGGTTGAAAAAGAGACAGACAGGAAGAGATATTATTTTATATTATTATATATAAAAGTGAGCCATTTAGTTTGGACTAAAAATTTAAGGGATTATTATATAGAAATGGGCCATTGGGTTTGGGTTTGAGCTTCAAAAAGATTTTAAAGAAACTTGGACTTTCTTTGAATATTTTTTTCTCGGCCTATAATTCAAAATCTTTCTTTTTTTTTTTCCCACCATATTTTGGACCCTTCTTTAATTCAATTCTTCCAAAGAAAAGTTATATTAAATTACTGTATTATTATTCAATTTGGACTTCTTAATTTCTAAGTTCTCTTAGTTGAATTTTAATTTAATATGCTCATATTAAATTGTTTAGGTATTGCAATTTAGGTATGTTATATGAGCTCTTTAAGTTTAATAATATGCTTAATCATATTATGCTTTGTATATTCAATTTATTTTTATGAATATGACTATAGAATAGCAGGTTTTAAGTATGTTTTAGTGCTTTTAGGATGGATTTAGCATTAATGAGTGATTTAGCATATTATTGTTTTTCAGTTGTGCAAGGGCACATTAAAGCACCTTAAAAGATAGTTCACTCTATCTAAAACCTTAACAGGTGTTACCTTAACAGGTGTGAATCTACATTCATACAAAACTCTCAAACTAATGTACATCCATTAGTCTTAATTGTGAAATTAGTTTTGATATTACCGATGGCGACTACAAGTGTTGAAAGAGTTTTTTCAGTAATGAAGATAGTGAAGAACAGATTGCATAATCAGATTGGAGATAATTTGATGAATGATTATTTGATTACTTTTATTGAAAGTGATGTGTTTGAAAGCGTTGCTAAAGAAAAAATTATACAACGTTTTCTAAATATGAAAATGTGTTGTGGACAATTGTAAAATAAAGATATTTATTTATAAATGTAACTTATATTTATATTTCTATTGAGAGTAATATGAAATTTAGTATATTGATGCCATTGAATTTTAATGTTGTTTCCGCCACTGCACACAATTATGTAGATCATAAATTTAAAAAAAAAATAATACATTTTTAATATAATAAAGGTACATTATTTATGTACCAAAAATACATTATTTTATATACAATCAAATAGTGTATATTCACAAATAACATACTTTTAATATATTAAAAATTTACATTTTATTCGGAATCTAGAAAATTTGTCATCACCCTCCAATTACACTTTGTTTTAAGTACACATATTGCAGGAGCCCATTTATAAAACAGATCAAAAAAAACTGAACAACAAGACTCCATGGCCCAATGGATAAGGCGCTGGTCTACGAAACCAGAGATTCTGGGTTCGATCCCCAGTGGAGTCGCCTTTGCAATAGAGTTATTTTTACCCAGGAATCCTGGGTTCGATCCCCCGTGGAATTAGTTTTAGAAGGCCTTTCTTTACTTTTTGGGCCCATTGGGCTAATTAAACGCAATATACGGACCCAAAACCAATTATTTGGGGAATTTATGTTGACTTTCTCCTGAAGGTGTATGATGAACATATGCAAAAAATCTGGTCCATTAATCAGTGCATACATATGTAAAAAATCTGGTCCATTAATCAATGCATTAAATGGATGATGGAAAAAGTAATAAAAACTATCGAAGTGCTGCTGGGTAGTGATGATTTGAGGGCATGACACATATAATGCAATCACAAAGTATCAAATTGCAATGATTAACATATCTTTTTGAACTAGAATGCAAATGAGATCTTGGTTGGTCCAAATTAAGATAAACCTCTGCAGCAATCCCACTACCCACCTTAATAAGAGGATACTTATATTAACAAATTAAAAGACGCTTTATTGATCATATAATATACAAACATATATAATATGGAATATGTTGAGAATAGAATAACATTATCAGAAATAAACTTATTCAATTGTTTAGTAAGTCATTTTAATCTCAAGGATAGTATTTGCGCGAATAATCTATTCTGCTTGTAAGGGTTCAACTTTTTCAAAAGGGCCATGGTATTAGGTTATTTTCGAGTTTTCGAATAACTTAATTTGGTAATATCTAATTTATCCTTATATTTTCTATGAAACATGTCGGGTTGGGTAAGTATGAAAATGTAATATTTATACTGAAAAATACAATACTAATTAAGAATAAAAAGTTTGTTATTTATAAGTGAAAGTGTAATACTTTTGACGACAATGCAATGCTTTTATATTTTGAGGTAAAAGTATTACATTTTCCCTTATAGTAGTTATAAGTAATGTTAACAAATGTTAATTACTTATAAGGAAAAGTATAATATTTTTAAATTAAAATGTAAAACTATTACACAATCCATCCTATGGATTAGAACGATTGCCTCCACTGAGGCTCGAACCCACAAAATCTCTCATATGAGTGTACAATTTGATGCCACCGGATCACAATGTTTTAACATTGAATATATATATTATATAACAGAAATGTCAATTTATTAGCTACATTATATATCAATCTACGACCACACACATTTCCCAATTAGGTTGTCTGAAAAGACAAATGGCAAATCCAAACCAGTGGTTGAGACAATGGTTTCATGGTGATAACTGATGAGGCAGTTTTTTCTAGTCAGTGTCCCGATGGAGTAAACGAAGGAGAATGATGAACATTGAGAAACATGGTAATGGTTGTATCTTCACTTCACTTCACTTTGCAAGAAAGTCTTGTGGAAGTGACTGGTGTAGGATTTAGTTCATGAATCTTTCCAACGTGGGAGTTGAAGTGGGCATCAAATGCCCGCACATGAAACTCAACCAATTTGGGTTAAAACTTACAAGAATTAACTGGGGTAATTATGATGGGGGAAATAATATACGATTTCAATTTTATGGAGTAAAACTTTCGTCACGTCACAATTTTGATTCCTCATGAGAGCAGTTCTTAGTTTGAGTCATTGAACAATCTAAATTGGATCACGGTATAATGTTGGATTTATTATATTCAGTGCACATCTTCAAATAGTGATTGTAAGTTTCTCTCGTCACTTAAAATTTTTGACATGAATTATGATTTTATTGGTAAAAGAGAAAGGAAGTAATAAAAATTGTGGACTATTTTTTTTGGATGAATCAGAATATAACACATAAAAATGGAATAACAAATGAAAAAAAAAAAAAGAAAAAAAAGAAGAAAAGCAAATGGAGTTTAAAATTTGGACTGTGTAGTATTAGTCTTAATCTTATGTCAATTCCGAGCTCTGTTGCATGAAAGAACACGTACCCAACACAATAGATGTATTTCTTTATTTAGTTTTTAGTATATATGGGCCCAACACAATAGATTGATGTATTTCTTGTATGAATATTTATGATGTCTTTTGGGTAATGCAAGTGCCACGTACGTATGATATATAGGTTGAGCATGATATATATACAAATATATAAATGTATAATTTAACTATTAAGTTAACCTTTTAGTTTGAACAAAATATGTATACATGTATTTTAGTTTGATATCAAAATCATACATATATGAAAAGTTAGCATGGTTTAGCTATTGCGAGGGACATCATTATGAGTGTGAATGGAAAATGGCTAGACGATTTTAAATATAGGTTGAGGATTACTTCAAGCCTTCAAGCTAGTATTACGGTAGAGTTTTGGGCTATTCTGATATGACCTAGCACACATCGACTTCAGAAGAAATATAATTGTGAAGTGGTACTTAAAATTGAGATCAAACGATCACTCTTGAACTAGCTTTTTTAGTAGAGCTAGGATCTTGACTTAAATGTTTATCATAGAGTCCGCAACAAACGTATGTACAGTAGTAAAAGATTACACAACAATATAATAGTGGGCGTGCTATGCACCTCTGCATCTCAGTTTTTTTTTTTTTTTCTCACTCTCCACATATCTTTGTTGACACTAACAAAAACTCAAAATAGATTTTACTATTAATGACGTTGGTCTTTTTTTTTTTTCTTTTTTTTTAGTACTATTGACTCCATTATTACAACGGCGTTGGTCTTAATCTCCTATTTGGATCACTACCTTCGAACTACGTGCATGCAACCTGGCCCCTACTATTTTTATATGTTATTAGAATCATTTGTAGTTTATATTACCTTATACTATACTATTTAAAAAAAAAAAAAAAGAGTGAAAAGAATGATAAATCATTGCATTCCTTATAACGCAAACAATCTATCAAAATGATTATCCAGTATAATAAAAACTCCCATTCGAGGCTCGAGGGCTAGAAGGTAAAATTAATTATTACAAATTATTTGATAATTCAAACTCTTTGACCATAACAAGACAATCAAAAGCGTCGCTTTGAAAATTATTAAGAATAAAAAACGTTCATGCAAGCGGAACAAAAAATTTCAGAATTCAGGGAAGACTTTTTAGTACACCTACTGGGGATAAAAACAATTACATTTAATTCGTACGATGTAACCAATTTTTTATTTTTTTTTTGAGTCAGGAAAGACTTGTAATATTACATCCTGCTCTTCTATAATAGTCCATAACATTACATATGTATGATGGTCTCGATTGAAAAGATATTGGTAATAATTGAGCTCAGTAATATTTAGGTACAAAATGTTAGATATATTTGTAGTCTAACGATTAAGTGAATAAACTTAAATACGAGAACCCTGTAATAGCATAAACAAAATTAGTACGTGTTGATCCTCTCGCGTTGTGTTACCTCTCAAATATGATAAACTTGCAACTTCCATAACTTAATAACCCTAGTTAACTTGCATAACTTAAGTAAGAGTGTAAGACACTAATATATAATATATCTATTTTATATTTTTCTTTTTCCGAATGGAATGATGTTGTTTATGCTATATGTCGGTCAAAGATTCCACAGCTGCATGTTGTCAAAGCTAAAAATTAGTCCAATATAACGTAACCAAAAAACGTGATATAAGTGAAATTAATTTGTACTTTGTATTTTTTAAATGTGTGTATCTCGCTCGCTAAATGGTCAGCAAATAGAGTAGCTCACATGCTAGTTAGAGATCAGAGGATTTTTCTATATCTATTGTAAGGAATGAGTTGATCATCCTCGTTCTTTTCTTTGTAATGTTTGTACTTTAGTCGAATGCATATTTCGTTTTATTATTATTATTATTATTATTTTTTAAAAGTGAAATTAGTTTGAATGCTATTAAGTATCCGTGAATATTCTAAAAATATGATTTCTCAATAGTTGAAACTTGAAAGGGTCGTGGTAATAATATAAATAAATAAAAATGGAAAATAGCCTAAAGCCAAGTAGTTTTTGCACAAAATGTTGAAATTAAAACGAGTTAATTTCACTTTTAATCTGCAGTTATAATAATATTATTTTTTAAAATTTTACCTCAAAAGGTTCATTTTCTAACGTGGTAATAAAACCCTTTTTATTTCTTGTGGTCGAGCGGCATCGTTGTGACTTCTCAAGCGAGAGAACTCCAGTGTCAAATGAAATTTATTTATTTATTAATCAAATACAGAAAGGACAAATTATATATTGCCACATAAAATCAATAGGATTTTTTTTCATGATTAGAGAAATCGGCAACCACTACTCGAGAGTGTGCATTGAGTAAACTCCACTTTTATACGGAGTATAATAGTTTACAAATCATACATAAGAGATAAATCATATATACTGTAAAGACTTTATATGACGAACTCGATTAAGAACGTATTGACAAAAATAAAATGCGTAACCTTATATATCGTACGAAGAATTATGCTCCATGTAGGCAATATTGTAAATTTGAATATATTGTAAGGGAAATTGTCACCGTCGGATCAAGTCATGGCTTTAAATTGTTGACTACTATAAGTAAACGTCAAACGTTACTATCACCCCATGCTCACCTCACGGCCCTCACATGCTAGAGTTGACTTTCTAATCTCTTACTTAAATCTCCATCACTAAATAGCAATAATACACACTAACAAATGAACAAACTATAATATAGATACAATTAATTAATATTATCAACAAAATTAAATAGTCAAAAAGTTACAACGGATCGAGAAAAGTTCTTAAGCGTTCACAGAATACAAATCTTTTTCCAAACATCGAATCTTACTAGTCGAATTTTATATTTTACTTTAAATGTCAGAAATGCCGACATAATAAAAAAAATTATATTCTATAAGTACCTAAGAATTTCTCTCCCACAAAAAAAGTAACTATCTAGAAGAAATAAAATGACTCTAAATTAAAACAAGGATGTCATTTTTATCTCTTTTTTTCACCGCATACAATACCAGGTACCACCTAATTCAGATTTAACATGGCCAGAATTTTATTACATGTACTCTCAAATCTTATTCCTTCAATTTTACTCTATAATGTGATGGACTCTGATAAACTATTTTTTTATGAAGTCTAGTACAAGTGTCTACATTAAAATTTTGTATGTAACAGTAAAAGTTGAGAGTAAAACGTGAGAGTACATGTAATATTTTCCGTTTCTTTTTTTATATTTTTTATATCATGTCCAGAGGGACTCTCTCTTGAGAGGGTCTTGCATAACTGCGGTGCTAGAGGGGGCGAAGTTGAGATACTGCTGAAGGTTAGTACCGAAGTTAGCGGTGGCGGCGGCGGTTTCCGGCGAGAAAAGAAGCGATTTCTGGTGGTCGAGGGGGAAAGTTGGCGGCGCAGGGTCTTGGTGGTTCATCTGGATGCAGAGTATCTCGGCTTGTGCGACGGCCAGCTGCATTTGCAGCTGGGAGACCTGGTTCTGCAAATACGAGATGGCGCCCACGCATCCGTACACCGGATCTCTCACCCGCGCGTCAGCCTCGTACACCAGACTGCTCACCGCGTCGCCTCTTTGCTTCGCCGGAACTTCCTGACATATATAACATAATTGTTGAGCATATATAAATATAAGTATAAATATGCAATCCAACTATATTTTTTAGTGTTTTAGTTGAGGTAGAATGCATGCTTTAATTTAGTATCAGAATCTGCCCAAATCAAAAGTCATGCGTACTAATCTCTGCGTCACTGAATAAAAAAAATTATAGTCCTCGTGTTGCTGGGAGCCATGTGAAATAAACAGAAATCTATAATCCAATTATCAGCTTAAGCTTGAAATGGAGTATTCGACTTACATACACCATAGTTGCATAATTAGTCTAACATGTTCTACCTTGCATACACCATAGTTGCATATATAATACCACATGCATGTCAGTTTTTTGCACTTTTGATCCCGACTCTTGCAGTATTCGATTATTGTTCATTTTATTTCTTCTATAAGTCTTTCAACTTTAACTTTCTTATCTATTTT
The DNA here is from genome assembly GCA_002525835.2 of Ipomoea batatas. Classification (NCBI taxonomy): domain Eukaryota; kingdom Viridiplantae; phylum Streptophyta; class Magnoliopsida; order Solanales; family Convolvulaceae; genus Ipomoea; species Ipomoea batatas. The sequence continues at coordinate 244,761 of NXFB01000078.1, forward strand.
AGTCTTTCAACGAGGGTTTCAATATCACCCGAATCCATCCAATATGTGCACAACATACATGTGTTTTTTGTAAAAAAAAAAAAAATGCTAGAATGATGGAAAGTGATAAGAAAAGAATTGAAGTAACCTACCTGCAACATCTTGCTAACGTTGCTGGCGCCGAAGATCTTATGAACAATGGCGAATTTGTGGGGGTCATCGGGAGGGAAGTAAGGGGCAAAGATGCAGTCCTTAGCGCAACGACGTCGTAACAATTTGCAGGAGGCACAGGGGGAGTTCCCTCCCATTTCTTGCTCTAACCTCTAAAGGAAGAAAACGATGAATATATATATATAAATATATGAAAAGAGGTTTTAGTTTTAGCAATTAAGAAGGGATCAGAGAAGAAAAGAGTGTAGTTTGGTCTGAAAGATAACGAGGTGGGAATACCTATTTATAATACTCCAAAGAATTGTTCCACCATATAATATGACCATCAACTCCAATCAATCCTTTATTTTTTGGTAATTTTTTTTAAAATATTAATAAATATTACGTAAGACATGGTTCAAAGTGGATTTTCATAAGATGGAAATATAGTACGTGATGGTGGACAATCAAGTTTCTAAGATTGGTTATAATTACAAAATTAGCCTACCTTAGCTGGTAGGTTACTAATAGCCTTACTAGGGGTGATCGAGTCCAAATAGTTCGACATTCAAAATTAAATCCAGCTAGATTCAAACAAATTGAAGCTCGAGTTCAATTAAGTTTTCTTTTTTTTTTTTTTCTTTTTTTTTTTCGTATTAAAGTTTAATCTTGACTCACCTCAAGTTTGAACTATTATAGTTGGATTCAATTGAGCACTAATTTTCTTTTCTTTTTTTTTTGTTTACAAAATTTTATAATAATAATAATAATAATAAACAAATGTCATAACAAACTAAATATCACATCTTGATTATGATAATTTATAATATTTGTAAATTTGAATACATAAATATATTAGTTAAATTTGTAATATTATATTTATATTACATGAAGAAAAAAAAAAGTTCAAGTAGATGTGCAAGTTGCTAAAATTGAGTATAAGATATTGAATTTGGCTCGATTAGTTATTTAAATTATTCCATCTCAAATTCTTTTCAACTTTACAGTAGTCAAATCAAATTAAAATATTTATGAAATTGAACCTCAATAGCTTAATTTGCATACGCGATCTCCTACTTAAAATGATGGCAATAACCAATAAGAAACTAACTGTAAATGGAAATTACGTCTTTTCAGAGTGGAAAATAAAAACCCACATGGTTGGCTTTGGTTGCAATGTTTTTGAATCAAATTGAAGTGTCTATATTTTGTTGTGATAATTTAATTAAGCTTATTTGGATTTATTATTCCAGGCTGTGAAATCTTATCTAAAATTTGTCATTATTTAAGCGATATAAGAAAAAATATTGTTAGTATATAGTAATTGAATTAAAAAAAAAATTGGATAATAAGACAAAAGCAATAAATTCATGACTAAGCATCTAGGGTTAGGGTTTAGTAAACAAGATGGGGGGAAGTGAAACGATGTGGAAACCTAGCCCCAAGCAAGAGAAAGGATAGATGGTCTCGACGTGAATGTTTGTTGGTGACATTCACATGGAAACATCAAATAATATTTCGTAGATTCAAATCATAAAATATCCAATATGGATTTCCAAGATTAGGTAAATCCGGTCCGGCATACTTAAGTAAGATTTTTATTTTTTTGAGCGATAAGAGAAATTTGCAGCTATTATTTGAAGATGTGTACTTGGTAAATTTTGTTTCTGTGTAATAGTTTTTATTTGGTGGAGGTGGGGGTGGTGGTTTAGCTCACATGCAACCATCTAACAAGGGTCACCAACATATTAAACGGACTTAGTTGTGAGTTTTTTTATTTTTTATTTGGCAACATGCATATGAAGTTTATTAATTTTTTTTTTTAAATATGAACTTTGAAACCTATATTATTGGAGTTACCTTCAAGAACTTACAATAACAAATGAAAATGAAGTTGAAGATATGAGAAGCAATGCTAATCAAGAAAATATTATTAAATGTAACATGCATGAAATAATATAATAATTAATAGTAAAAAATACTTTTCTATTTTTATACAACATTCGATAAATTTTGCAGTATCAAAATTAACAATCCACTTATTAATGTTTTCAAAAAACAATCCACTTATTAACTGTTACAAATCGTTGAGTTAATTTTAAAATAATAAAATTAGTTGATTGTAGTCTGAACGAAAAATGCTAACCTTATTTATAATCAGTACCTTTTTTTGATAGTACGTATTAGTATACAAGATGAAATTTTAGTTAGTTTTCTATTAGCTAGGGTTGGTACATAAAATGAGATTGTAAAAAGTCAACGGGCAATGCTACTTTTGAGATTCTAGACTTCCAATCTCAACTTTTGTCCTTTCCATATACTGTTAGCATTTTTCTTTTTGTGGCTCAATGGTCAATGAAATCTTCAACGACAAGGATATATTATCTTCCTTAATTCTCTACTAATTTCTTGTAATAAATACATTCTCAGAAAAAAAAATTATTTACAAAAACAAAAGTTTCCTTGAATTTTTGGAAAGAAAACATAAAAACATAAAAACTTCAGCTCAAAAGTTATAACTTATAGCAAAAATACAATTAATTTTTTAATATTTACATAGTAACTAATTGTATGTCTTAAATGCACACCGATGATAAGATATTTGATCCTTCGATCCAAACCTTTGCTCAATAGTCTGAAAACCAAGATTCAGTGAGACAAGATATTTGATCCTAACTGCATGGTAACTAATTGCATGCATGTCTTACCTTCACATCGACGATAGATACTTGATCCTTCAAACTTTTGCTCAATAGTTTGAAAACGTACTAAAAGTGAGGCAAGCATGCAAGTTATATAAGTCTAATAAACTCCAATCTTAAGGGCTTTTTATCGTTCTTGACCTGGCCTAAGGAATGATGAAAGAAGTAAATCGCATTATATGTCTCAACCAATCTATAGATACTACTTAAATGTGTTTATTCACTCATACCTGCAATAAAACTAAACTTATACATTTTTTTTTTAGTCTAATAAATTTGAACACTGCACTATATGTGACCACTAGCAACAAGAATGCAAGTTTCAAGTTGAGAAAGACAAAAATGTATAGTATATATGTAATTCCATAAGGCAGCAATCACATGCAAAAGAAATTTAAGGATTTGGTTGGGAAGAAATTAAATGAAAAGATTCCACAACTGTTGTGGCTTTGCAATGTGTAATTAATAAATGTATGTATCACGAGGCTTCTGAAGTGATTCTCCTAAGTTAATATATTAATATAAGATCAGACCATTATTATTATTATTATTATTAAATTATAAGCACTAATTAATAAGATGGATTGATTCTCACTCTTCTTCAATCATTTAATGCCTTCCACATGATTCCAAACTTCTACTCTTCTATTCCGAGGAAAACAGCTCTCTTTCCCTAGTAGCTTAGGCATTCTTTATACTCCACTCCCTA
>NXFB01000078.1:248539-261125 GCA_002525835.2 Ipomoea batatas
TACCTCAAGAGCGCGTTTGGTGGAATTGAGCCTGCGCAAACGGTTGATAGTATGGAAGATATGGCCTCTGTGAATGGAGAAGCCATCGCCCATCCAGCTCTGGAAGGCTGACCCAATCGGCTCCCCTCTGGGCAGTTTTTCTATCCTCGAACTCAAGCTATTTACTCCTGCATCTTCTTCCGCTACAATATGCTCATTCTCTGATCCCGAATCCAGAGATGAAGTTGGTACTTGCGTGCAGAAACTGAAACGAAGATGAAATTTGGGGTCGGGCGATGCGATGACAAATGTTCGACGTAATGCTCCACAGAACCTCTGAGCCCTCAGGATTGCTATTCCTATTAGTTGCATTACGCATAGTTGGCGCCGCCGGTAACTTGGAATTGAAGATGAAATGTAACGCAGAGTGGAGACGGAGAACGCAGCCAGTCTATGGTCGCCAGGTCGGAGCAGAGGGAGGACTGGTGGAGACGGAGCCCGCAGGTCGATGGTCGCAGGGCTGAACTATTCGAGATAATTTTTTTTTTAGATTTTATATATTTATTTAAATTGAGGCTCGAGCCCACCCCTCCCACGTGGAGTGCAACTGGGTGTCACTAAACCACAATATCTTTGACTTGAATTAAATTAATCGTTAATGAAAATATAAAATTTTTAACCATTAAGTGAACCGGAAAAGTTCAGTTGAAAAATGATTAATTAAACTTTTTTTGTTTGATCGGTTAACAGAACATCTGATAAGTAAAATGGTGATGGTAAAAATGAGGGTGTGAATGTCGTTCCGCTGACGATTTAGACTATGGCACGTACTTGTGTGAAAAGTAAAATTATAAGCACTGAAGTATTGGAATTCACTAGAATCCAAGTAAATTATGATTAAGGAATGAAAATAAAAGATACAAATTAAATGGGGATAAACTATATGATAAATGAATGGGTCAGATTAGGAGTAGTGCAAATTTGATACTCTAATAATCTCAAAATTTGGAGAAAACAAATAACCAATAGATTATTGGACAATCTCAAAATTTGGAGAAAACAAATAACCAATAGATTATTGGCAATGCACTTAAAAATTCAGGTTCAAGTTATTTTCGTAATCAATAAACAAGAATTATGATAAGATTGCCCCACTTTCGTAATGCATCAATCATATCCTTAAAACACAAAAGAATTATAAGCCTCCAAATTATTCATATTATCATAGTAGGAAAATTGAGTTTGATATTGGGAGGTCATAAAATCGAGTATCAGTGGAGGTGATATTGACTCTTTGAGTATAGATATCGAAGATTTGGTCAAAGGACCAAGTATGGCAAACAAAAAATTCAAATCAAAGGACCAAGTATGGCAAAGAAATAAAATTTGCACACCAAATGAGGTAAAAATTAATACTTTATGACTAAATGTGAAAGTGACATAATAGTCATGAGACAAAAATCATAGATACTAACCAAATTCGGAAGATATACAATACAATATTCACGAAATTGAAAATGAAGAAACAAATCTACTTCGTATCTCGTATCAAAAAGTTTGACATTCGATATTTAAGTTAAATTTATATCTCTATATATATACTGTGTTATAGTTATAATTTTGAACTCAATAACTTATCAAATTTACCCAAAATTTAAATTTTGGGTAAATTTGAATTTAATTCTAATAATATAAATAACGTCTAATTATGAGTGGATGTAAGCATATTATATTGAAATAAGTAAATGAAGAATTGAATAAACAATAATATAAAAATTAAACAACAGAAAATAGAAACGAATGTAGTCATATTGGTGCATAGATACATAGTAAAAGTAACGGTAGTGAAGTGATTGAAGTTAGGTAAGCAAATACGAGGATAGTAGAATTGGTAGGTGGTGGTCCACCATGCGTGAATTTTCTTTCTTTTGTAAGTAAATTAATTTTTCGTTTTTCTTTTCGTTCATAATCAGTTAATTATAGACATATATTAACTACAAGAAAAATATTATATGAATTCAAAAAATTTACTCTCAAATTTTATTCTTACTTGTGTTTAAATTTTATTAGAGAAAAAAAAAATGAATAAACATCATAACCACCTAAACAATCAAAACATGCCTAAAGAGTACAAATTATTCTGTGAACCCGGGTTTAAAATACATAATTTACATACTGAATGCTCACAATTTAAATTATGAACATTCAATATATAAATTGTGACGAATCCACCTTACAAGGTGAATTCGCATCTATGGTATAATTATGGGTAGAAAAATAAGATTACATGTAAAATTACTCGAATTAAGAAAATATAATTTAGACAGGCCTTATCATGTCTATGACAAATCAGAGTGGACTCTGGTCCACACTGTAATTTGCTGATTATTACACAGCCACTAAGGGATTCGCCACGTATAAATAATTTCAGGTAGCTTCGAAGCTCATTTGCTTTGCTGCTTTGCACTGATGGACCATCGGAATTATCCACCGCCAAATGCATGGAGTCTCCGGGGAGAGCCGCCGGAATTCGACGACGGCCGTCGGAACATCCGCCGCGCCGGAGCTCACCCGGAGGAGGAGCTCATGATGGAGGACCCCCGCATAGCTTCCCAGCAACGCCACATCGAAACCCTCTATCACGAAAACGAGCGCCTCGCCATCTCATGCTTCGGACTCAAGCGGGAGCTCGCCGCCGCCAATCAGGAGCTCCGGCGCCTCTCCGCCACCGCCTCCGCCGTCAAGGCGGAGGCGGATGCTCAGGTGAGCGAGGTCTACGAGAAATCGCTCATCATGGAAGTCGATATCCGCGCCGCCGACAAACTCCGAACTCAGTGGGCCCAGGTCACCGCCGATGTTGAGAAACTTAACGCCCAACGAACCGAGCTCGTCGCTCAGATGAAGGAGATCGGCGATGAAATGATGAGGATTCTCCCGGAGGTGAAGCAGTCTCAGGCGATCAAAGCTGAGATCGAAACCGTGCAAAACGAAGTTCAAAGAGGAAGGTATATATATCACACTTTTACCTGCAGGTTACAAACACCATATTTATACATACACTAAAATCATACTAAAAACATTAATCTTTCTTTAATTTATAGATGATTGGCAATTAATTATGTTAAAGTTGCAGAGAAAATGCTAAACAAGTTGATCAACAATTTGAGAAGAAACAAGAAGAAAAGAGAACCCTAGCCTGAGAGATATATAATAATTCGTTGAATAAAATACACATTTGCCATTTATAGATTAATTAAAACAATAATTGAGGCAATCCTAATAAAATTGGTCAAATTATTGGCTTGATTACTAATTAAAACAAATTATCTTAGCATGCATTCATCTAATTGAACCTTAGCTTGAGTTCTGGCCTAGCTAGGGTTTGTTAATTCTTGCTTAGTATTTGTATGTTATGTTAAGCCTAGCTATATGTGGCTGACATTTTCTATATTTATTTATTTGTTCTAACTACCTGTAGATCAGACTAGTTTATGTTGTAACTTCTCCTACTTCTCCTCCATTGGTACACTATTTATAGTCTGTTCATTTCATTAATAAACAAGATAATTTTACTCCATGGTATCAGAGCCATATCTCCTAAAAAAGTTTTTTTTCTCTGTATGTGAATGATTCTAAGTTTGAGTTCATATTTAAATACAATACCCAGATCAATGTGTGAAACTTGAATGATAATACAGTTTTATGTATAGATGTAGGTTTGTTCTTCATTTTAATTTACTTTTTATCTCCCCCTATACCCAGATCAAAGTCTGTTCTTCTTCTGCTTTTAATTTGTTTGAATAATAAGTGCATGCTAAGATAATTTGTTGTGGTTTGGACAAGGGCAGGGCTGCTGTTGAAAATGAGAGGAAGATGTACGCCACTCACCTTCAACAGAGCCAGGTAATGGAGAAGCATTTAGCTTCTATGGAAGCTGAACTACAAAGCCTGCACATTCAAGTTGAACATGCAACCATGAGAGAAAGGGCAGCTGCTGCTTATGCAGGTTTACCAGGTATATATATATATGGTCCAAACTCATTGTCAATATAATCACCACTTTGGTGTCCATCTCTAGTTCTATCACAGGATAAACCCCAAACTAGGTTACGTTGTTCATATATATATAACTGACCAGTGAGAATTGAACTTATAACATTGCTCATATATAGCTGATCGGTGAGAGTTGAACTTGTAACATTATGGTTACCAATCAGTCAACAGCCTAATTAATGTAGCTGGGATCAGCATACACACACACATATATGGTCCAAACTCATTGTCAATCACCACTTTGGTGTCCATCTCGATCTAGTTCTATCACTAGTTCTATCATGATCAGTCAGAGTTGAACTTGTAATATTGTAGTTACCTCAGCCTGATTAATGTAGTTGGGATCAACATACACACACATATATATATATGGTCCAAACTCATTGTCAATCACCACGCACTTTGGTGTCCATCTCTAGTTCTATCACTGTACCGTAAACTCCAAACTAGGTGATTACGTTGTCCATAGACCATAGATGACCGGTCGGAGTTGAACTTGGAACATTGTAATTATCAAGTCAACGACTTAGTCAATATGGCCGGGATCAACATATATTGTCTTAGCTTTGTTCTTTGACCAGCTTTCTAGTTACTATACCATACCATCATGAGAAGTACATATATATATATATATATAGCTTGCTTCACCTAGATTGCCTAACAATGGCTGACTCTTAACTTTTTGTATTCCAGTTCAATGGTAGTGCTGCTGCGAGTTCCAGATATGTTGCGGGTCGGTCATGTTGTTTAGTGACAGAAAAAGGTAGGTTTAATTTTGGGAACGGAATACAGCTCAAACAGTTGTTCTAGCTTGTTGAATATTGTATTAATTAAGTGATGTATGAAAAATGCTAAGTTGTTTCTGCTAATACGTATTTGGTGATATTGGTTTAGTCATTAGTGTTGGTTTTATATATATGCATGTGTTTGCCTTGTGCCCTTAATTAACTACTCCAAAAAGACTAGAAATGAAAATGCTTTAAAAAAAAAAAATCTAAAGTAGCAGTTGTACATGGCAATAATGGCTTCATCATTTATACTGCTAGATAATGATATTGTGTGATTTAAGATCGATATACATGATGATGATGATATTAGATACAAAAAGCGGCAAACAATGAAAACTATAGCAAAATCTTTCTAATAATATCTAGTATTATCTACTATGTTGAACGTGAAATATGGTGGATGTTTCAATACTTTTATTAACATGCATTTCATATTAGATTATAAATTAAACAATTCAAAACTTAACAATTTTTGGGAGGGTCCGAAAAGGACTCCTTGATTATAAATTAACATGCATTTCATATTAGAATATAAACCGGGTTGATATTGCATTGTGAATTTGATACAAAAAATTTGTATCTTCAATTAACACATTTTGTATCTATTGTTAACAGTTTTTTATCTGTACATGTAAACTAATAATTTGATAATTACTGACACATAATATGATAATTATAGGTATAGAAACTGTCAAACTGCAGGTACAAAATGTGTCACTACATATACAAATCTGAAGGTTATTTTTAAACTAGGGTTTCTTTTTTATTTTTTGTTGAGAAGAAGAACTTAATTCATTGAACCATTGGAAAGACAATCAACAAGAAAAGGGGAATGTCAATCAAACCATTCCCCGCAACCTGACACAAAAGTGACCTCCCCAACAACAATGTGGGCAGCACGATTCGCAAATCGCTGATTTTTTAACTAGGATTTATAATGCAAAATAGACCCTGATCCGTGGTATAATTTGCCTTCGTTTGCCTCAATTAGAGGGGCTCTTGCCCATGGTCCAACACAATCCAAATCTGATCTTGTCATAGGCAATTAGCGAGGCAGCAATTTTTATTGGGACGTCTGGTAACGTATACCATAATCCACAGTATAATGATTAAAGTATGTATCTATATCAAATATAAATGTATTATATATTTATATTGCAGCAGACAACGGCCCAAAAACTAAACCTATCTAGTTGTGTGAATCATAAATATAAAATACATTTTTAATATATTAAAGGTACAATATTTGTATTCTAAAGTTATATTATTTGAGTACTTGATTAATGTACATTATTTTGAATACTATTAAATAATGTACATTCAGTACATAAATAATGTACATTTAACATATTAAAAATGTACATTTTATTAATGGTCAGCAAATTTTGTCGATATTGTTAAATAGTAATGAACTAGTTTGTGTTGGTGTTTGTTCCATCCATAATTCCTCAGGCAGTCACGTCGTTAACCCATTGTTTTCTTACAAAAATATCTGATATGAAAAATATTTGATCACTTAATTACTGTACATGTTTTACATTTGATCTTAAATATAATTATTAAAGCTTTTGTATTTGGTGTATTACTATCAAATCTCTTCCATATTTTGTCCTCACGATTATTTGTTTTTGGCAAAACCTTAATTGATATATCACACAAGACAATCATGGAAGTTATATGAATTTAAACCTCATATAGACAACACAATGGAATATAGTGATAGATCTTAATACTAGTGCTGGTGAAACTTAAATAAAATAGATGAAACAATTTATTAGGATGACCAAATGTATGTGACAAGAATGCGTTATTTTCATTTTTTATCCAACAACTATATTATGTTAGTTTAACATTTGGGCATGACTTTTTCTTTCTTTCTTTCTTTCCTTTTTTTTTTTTTTTTGCCCACATTATTTAGTATTCCTTACAAATTTTTTTATTATAGAAAATTATTATAACTTATCACATTCTCAACTCAATATCATATCAACTTGAATATCTGATCTCGATGCTTTTGAGTGTAAATGTATGATTTTGAACTAGAATTTGATGCATTTTTATTGTTTTCTACCAAAAATTTGGTTGAAAGGACCAAGTATAGCAAAACGAATAAAAGTCGTGCACCAAATATGGTAAAAGTAATACTTTGTGACTAAATGTAGAAGTAACATAACAGTCATGGGACCAAAAATAGTACTCCGTAATAATTATGACAAGAATTCAATAGTCATGCACTAAATACAATTATTTGAGAACAATATTCAAGCTAGAGACTAAAAATGACCAATAATTTTGACATACAATATTCAAGGTAGAGACTAAAAATGAAGATTTTTTTTTTTAATCTAGTATCAATAAGTTAAGAATATATAAAATTTTGGCATTTGTTATTTGAGTTAAATTTATTTCTACATATATTATGGTTATGATTTTGAACCCAAGAACTTATCAAATTTATCCAAAATTTAAAATTCGGGTTGAATTTGAATTTTAATTCTAATACTATAAATAAAGTCTAATTATTTATGAGTGGGTGTAAGCATGTTATATTGGAATAAGTAAATGTAGAACCGAGTAAATAATATAAAAACAAGAGAAAAGAGTAATGAATGCAGTCATAATGGTAAGCAAATAGATAGTAAAAGTAACGGTAGTCAAATGAAGTTAGGTAACTAAATAAGACTGACAGTAAAATTTATAGGTGGACCGTGGACGTGGTAGAGATTAATAGGTAGGTAAATATGCAATAATAATTATGACAGTAAATTAGTATGCAAATTGGTTCATAACGCATGTAACTACGGGTCAACTTGGCGTTTTCATTTAAGAGATCTCTCATGATCAAATAAATTAAAAATACATCATAATAAGTTAATTGCACAATAATTGCACGGTGGATAATGTCAATGCAATTTCACACGTATAACAAATTACAGGTGGCTCATAAAACGCAGCACTCCACCCACCGTACACAAAATGTTCGAATACTCTATATACACTCCAATACAAACGCATTTACTTTGCACTCATGGAGCGTCGGAATTATCTACCGCCAAGTGCATTGAGGCACCGGGGCGGTAGTGGATACAAAAGGTAAATTTAATCATGAAAATCATAACAAAATCTTTCTAATAAGTCGCCCTTGGTCCAACGTAACACAATCCAAATCTTGTTCAAGGTAGCAATTTTGATTGGGACTTTTGGTGACCACGCACCTTTGGCTCAAGGCAAAATAATTCAGAGTGCAAGACTATATTTTGATTACGGATATAGATAACTCAACCACATTATAGTGACTTGAGTTTAAAAAGGCTTTTGGGGAAAGAGTTTAAAAAGACTTTTATGCTTGAGAAAGCTAAGAGCATCCTTATCAGTTGAGATATTTCGCGATAATTGAGGAGTTTTTGTAGGTGTGATTAGGAAAGAGAAAATGTGGAGGGATGAATAAAAAAACAAAACAAAACTGAAATTAAAAAAAAAATTAAAATTTGTGTTCTGTCCGGCGCGCCTGAGCGTGCACTGCACGCGCCCGCTGGGCGCCTGCTATGCGCGAACACGCGCACAGCAGAGTTGCTTCATTTTCCCTCTGCAAATTTACTGTTCCATGCACCCCATTTTGCAGAAGCAACCCACCCATTCTCTCTCTTCTCATTTTTTATTTCTCTCCCATGCCATGTGGGCATTGCATTGACATTATCCCCACGAATAACTTTTGGTGGGAATGCTCTAAGCACTAGTTATGAAGGTCTATGTTTACCAAATTTGATGCTACTTTATTTTAGAAATTATTTTCCTACGTGTATTGCTTGTACATATATAAACCCTGCAAAAGGCAAGCAATTCATTATTTTACAAGATACACACACACTCTCTCTTCCTCTTTGCAGCTTTAATTACTCCGTATTAATTACAAGCTAATCAAATTGGTCCAAATTTGGGTCAATAGACCATAAAATTAAGAATGATATTTATCTCCCATAACCACGAATTTAATTCTTGTCAATATATTCTTAATCTAACTTGGTGTATAAAATTTTTTTAATGGGATTTAACCTTTAGGGTGTGTTTAGTTCGCACATGCAAATCGAATTGGAATGATAATCAAATACTTGGTAATGGTAGGTTTGGTGAAAGTATTTTGCATGTTTGGTAATATAGTTGAATTAGAATGATTGTCAATATTGATGTTTAATTAAAAAAAATTAAGACAGTTCATCGTAATACAATAGCATCCAAAGCACGAATATGAACAAAAAAAAAAATCTAAAAGCACAAATCCAAATTTAAAAATTAGATTACCAATAAAATTGAATGATACACGTTTTTAATTAGGGAATGAGATTTTTAATGGAAGAGATAATCAAATCTCAATGTTCTAAAACGTTGTCAACAAAACATTAACTATAATTTTAATCTCATTACTGATGTTTAAACCCGTAAACCAAATACATCTTTTTTTTTTAATTTGTAAGTCATTACACACATCCTAAATTAATGGTTACATTTTGGTTTTTTTTTTTTGTTTTGTTGAAAAATAAAATAAATATACCGAAGTTCCCGGGAAACCGGCCGGCAACGTAACTACCAACCATGAATATCGTTAACGAAGCACGAGCACAACACACGCCCCTTCCATCCCCAACAATCTGGACCGTCCACGTGTGCCTTTACCAACCGCTTCAGACCCCCCTTTCCAGCTAAGCTCCACCACCTTCCGAATTTATAAACAATCTACAATCCCATCACCTCCTTCACGCTCTTCTCTCAGACACTCCCTTCCGTCGCCTTCACTGAATCAACAACAATGTCGCTCAAATTCTCCCCTTCCAACTCTCTCCAAGCCCTGAAGTTCGACAACGCTGGCCGCATTCACTCCCTCGCTTCCTTCGATTTGCGGAGGAGTTTCAACGCTGCCGCGAGGTTCCTGGAGAGGCGCGCTGGACCTGGCGCCGCCGTCGGCGGTGGTGGTGGTTTGGTGATCGTCAATGCATCGAAGCAGGATCCTCTCCCTGCAGTTGCGCCGTTCAATCCGTTCGAAGAAGTGAAGAAGGAGCTCCGCCTCGTCTCCACCGATTCTCATGCGTCGCTCGCTCGCCACAAGTTCAAGGATGCCTGTGAGGACGCCATCAATGATCAGATCAAGTATCATTCTTTCCATATCTGTTACTCCGTATTTTATAAGCATTTATGGTTATGTGTGGTTGTGCTTGTAAAATGCTAAGCTAGTACTATTTTTTCTGTATGAAGCTTGTGGCATAAATTAGTTTGAGTATAACGAGTTGCCTAACATAGAGATATTCCAATTTCCATCAGATTATCAAAAAGATAAAGAGTCATAGAGAATATGATTTTTTTTTGAATGTACATTGCGCTGTGAATACATAACGAAGAGATAAAAATAATGTGTTTCGTCATGTGTGGATTAGAAAAATAACATGATACTATTCGTTTCTTCTCATTTTCTGTTGCTGGTTGAGGCTCTGATTCATTGATCGATGTTCTGTTCCACTTAATGAATTGCAGTGTGGAGTACAGCATTTCCTATGTGTATCATGCAATGTATGCCTACTTCGACAGGGACAATGTTGCTCTCAAAGGCATTGCAAAGTAGGCAACGTATTGATGGACTACCTTTTCAGATTATTTCATTGTTTTCCTCCTTCTGTTTCACACCATTACTAAATATCGGGTTACAAACAGGTTTTTCAAGGACTCAAGTGAAGAGGAGAGGCAACACGCTGAGAAATTGATGGATTATCAGGTGATTTGCAATATTTTGGTCTGGTTTAACTTTGCTCATGTCAATGTCTAAGTAAGATAAACAGTTGGCCTCTATTACTTAAATTCTGCTTTCTCTTGTTAATAATCAGAATAAGCGAGGTGGAAAAGTTATGCTGCATACTCTACTGATGCCTCTCTCTGATTTTGACCATCAGGAGAAAGGAGATGCATTATATGGTAGGTCTAACATCCCATTTCTATTGATAATAATGTCTCTAAATTCTATTAGAGAAGTTGTTATTGCACCAATGGCCAATTATTCTGTTTTCTATCATATTATTCTAGGTTATGCTTGCACAATAATTAGATGTCCATTTCATGGCTACTTGTCAGCATCTATTCTACAATATAATCTACATGCCTTCAATTATTGTTGTCACATTGGGATATAATAGACACGGACTCTTGTCAAAGCAAATGATGTTAATTCTTACAGTGACTGTGCAAAGCTATGGGAATTATGCTAATTTGCATAATTCGTACTAAAAAAGTTTTGGTAACACCAAGTATTATGCAAACATTTAACTTGGTACAACTACTCAACTAGCATACTTATTGAATTATTATACTCAATGCAAATTGGCACGATGTTGATTGCTACTTTAGAATTTTTTTATATCTAAATTTTACGGGTATGTTGAGCTACTTGAATTTTTTCCCCCTCTAATGATATTCATTTAATATTCAATTCCTATGTTTCCATCTTGTAGTCTAGTGTTGTTCCTTTTAACAAGGTTTAGTGATACTACTAGCTTGCTCCTCAATTTCAGCAATGGAGCTTGCTCTGTCACTTGAGAAGTTAACAAATGAAAAACTGTTGAAATTGCACAAGGTAGCTGCTTCCTATTTTCACAGTAGTCATGCATGCCTCCTGCCTTCCAATACTATCCTAGAAATGGGACTCAAATAATATATGGAGTTTGTAATGCATTATCTGTATGATCCTTAGGTTGCTGATGAGCACAATGATACACAACTGACAGACTTTGTTGAGGAGGAATTCTTGGCTGAGCAGGTAAAAGCATTTTTTTTTTCTGAAATGAATTGTTTAATCTGCATTCAGAGTGATTGTTTACCCAAAAAAATGGTTTTAATTTGTAGGTGGAATCCATCAAGAAGATTTCTGAATATGTAGCCCAGCTGCGTCGAGTGGGCAATGGCCATGGTATATGGGAAACTTTTTTTTTTTTTTTTTTCAACTCTCATGGTTATTAATTTTATTTATTTCTTATATAACTCCCTCATGTGTTGAATTGTGAATTCGCAGGTGTTTGGCACTTCGATCAGATGCTCCTCAACAGTAATGGCGCTGCATGATATGATGGACCATCAACCTATACCTACCCATTCAATGTATCCAGTTGTAGCTGCTGCTGGTTAATATTTCCTCATAGGCAATGGGTCAATCAACTTGTTAGAACAGTTGGCAACTTAGTATTGAAATCTGTAATATTCTAGACTAGTAGATTATGTTCTGTGGCTGCCTTTATTTTCCCTAAACTTCTTGTGTTTGATACTCAACCACAACAATGAAGAAAAGTTTAAACAACACAAATTCTTGCAAGGCAAGGGTCCATTAGCTCATTATGCTAGTGCTACAAATTGCTTTTGACTATGTTCATGTTCCCATGCGTCTACCATCAACTTTAAGTCTTTCTAGCTGATCATTTTTAGGAAATGACAGCACCCTTTCACCCAGCTGAGCTCTAAACAAAAAGTGCACATGCCAAAGCATTTCAGCAGTTTTCATCATTCATTATTATTACTATCAAGCATTAACAGTGAAGTATTACCACAGACAGACACACATCACTTGGCCTCAACCAGCAACCACTCAATCCTTTATGTCAATTCCCACTTGGACCAGCACTGACTCACTCCATCATTGGAAAGATTTGATGCTGAAGAAAGAGAGAACCTGGAGTTTACATAAATTTCCCAGAAGGACTTCACGTGTAAGCACTAAGCAGTGGCTCCAATGCACA
>NXFB01002597.1:0-10086 GCA_002525835.2 Ipomoea batatas
GAAAGATAAATTCAAGTAGACAGTAACAAAAATATCAATGGAGTAAGGACACTTAGACTTGGTAACCCAGTTCGGAATCGCCATTCCTACATCTGGGGGGCATCACTCTGAACGCCCAACTCTTCATTGATCAATCTGAAATGTCAACAGTTTACAGTAAAGAATCACACGGCAACACTAGAAATCATCAATCACCATTCTAGAGTTCAGCCTTGAAGAGTTGTGCATCACTTAGATCTCCCGATCTTCTTCAATTGAGGCTCCCCCTCAATCTTAGCCAATCTGACATTCAGAGTGGTTGCTTGCCCGGTTCATCATGATGAAAACTATCTTGAATCAAAGGTAGGCTTTGTCAAGATATCGATTTATTTTCTCCAAGAGAGGCTTGTCTCCATTTCACTCTTAAGTTCTTCAAATAGATCTCGCCTGAATATCTTCAGAGAATTCTGCCCTTGTATATGATTATGAATACAGTTAAATTCATAACTGAATTTGTTGCACTCCTTATCTTCTTGTCTTGTTCCCATATTCTGCTCAGCACATCGTCCGCTAATTCTTCTGAACCTTCTGCTGAACTACAAGAATATTAATACAAACACAACCAAGTGTTATTTTGAACTATCTGCTGAACTAAAAGGATTGACAAAGAATCTTGTTACAAAAAGTGAGGAGAAAAGAATTTTTCTTCCATTGTAATTTTATTAACAATGTTTTCTCAGTGCCACCGCACAGGGCCTCTAAATTTTGGGGGCACAACTGTAAAAATAATAAAAAATAAAAAAATATGTATATTAGATATAGTAATATTTTTTATGTAAAAATTTTACATAAAGTTTGGAGTCCAATCACTTGAAAGTATCGAATATAAACAATAACAGAAGTTGTTAATTTGAGTACGATTAGAAATAGGCATGGCAATTTGAATGTGATTAGAATTAGGCAGGACAATTTGGGTGTGATTATGGAAGGGTGACATATAGATAAATTGGAATAAATTCATAACCTTAGCATATGTAAGGGCAAATTATTTGGCAAGTTCTTCAAACAACGGAAGTCAGTCAATAATTTTTCGGTAATTTTAGTTTTCAAACAAGTTTTCAATTTTGATTTTGACATCTCTTTAATTCTTTAAGTCTCGAACAACAAAATTGCAAAACGTCAATTAATTACAATATTACAATAATACATAATTTGATAAGTTTTATTTATTTTTAACTATTTATTGAACAACATCAATAAGATTTTATAATTATATTTTCTATAAAATATCTATCTGGGTTGGGCTCAAGAAGCGTAAAAAGAAAAGAATAATCGACTATTTTAATTACTATTGCCTTTACAAAAAAAAAAAGATTTTCAATGTTGAAATTGTTGAAATTTTACTTGCGATAAAGTATCTTACATTGTAAGAGAGAGTCAATGGATTAGTTTTAATTGCAATTGAAAATGAGATTTTGGAAAAGGTTGATATCGAAAGTCTGGTGTATGATTCTGCATCTAAGCATGACCAACGCATGATAGTTTTTAAGTGAATGATTAGATTTATGGGTCACACTTGTGTGAGACGGTCTCACGGATCCTTATTCGTGAGACGGTCTCACGGATCCTTATTCGTGAGACGGTCTCACGGATCCTTATTCGTGAGACGACTCGGGTCGGGTCGAAGCAACATGCAAATGTCATACTTATATGTGCAAATGTCTTATATGCTCGAATATAATACTAATCAGGAATACAATTTTTGTTACTTATAAGAGAAAAAGTATTACATTTTCCATAATAAGTAATGTTGACAAGTGTTTCTTACTTATAAGGGAAAATATAATACTTTTAAGAAAAATGTAATACTTTTAAACCGAAATGTAAAAGTATTATATTTTCCCTTAAAAGTATTACATTTACCTTTATAAGTAACACAAATTTTATTCATGATTAGTATTACATTTGAGCATATAAGTATGACATTTGTGCGTATAAGTATTACATTTTCATCTTGACCCGACCGGACCCGACCCGTCTCACACAAGTTTTTGCCTAGATGTATTATTTTTGAATATTTTATGTTTTTGACATAATTTTTAAACAATTATATATATAGTTGCACCTAAGATTATAACTAGGTGCACTTAGGTGCATGAATGTTAACAAGGTAAATTACTTGCATTTGTAAGTGAAAATAGGTACACAATCTTTTGGTCAAGATGTGAGGCTCGGGACCGAGGTCAGCTACCCAGGTCATGGCTGAGCGTATAGTAGTAGGAACAGAAACTCTCTAAGCCTATGTAGGTCATAATCTTCAGGTCGGGTAGGTCAATATTCATTCAGGTCAAACCAGGTCGGGAGAGGTTCCTTGTTGCTCTGGTAATCGGATCTGATAAGGTCCTTTGAGCGTAGAGGTGGGTGGACTAGGGTATATTCCCTATCAAGTAGACCCCTAGTCCGTGCCCCGAGTCAAGGTACGCAACGAGGAGCTCGAACTATAAAATCCAAGTGCAAATCTAGCTCAAAGTGTTGTGAGTCGAGCCGAGATTCGGTGCAACATCGACCTACGATAAACCAGGTAGATTCACCGTTCAGATCAGTTCGTCCACCACGTGTCGCATTGCGAATACGAACCTGGGGGATCTGCTTTGAATTTCAAATCTCTTGCTTATAAATAGGGCGTTGAGGAGAGTCACAATTACGCTTTCATTTCACGAAACTTTTAGAGCTTCCCATGCTAAATCAAAACTTCCCGAGCTAAAATGCGAAGATTTCACCAAATTACAAGTTGAGCAATCCCGACTAGTTTTCTCTGTAAGTTCACTTGCTTAAGTTCTTTTCCTCTATTCCAATTTCTAGTATTAGTGTCGTTAGTCTTAGGCTTCACTAACTTCCTCGGTTAACACCCGATCACTAAACCTCTTCTCCTTCGTCTTCCTTCTAGAGGAAGGGGTAACATGTCCGAGGAAGTAGAGCACTCCCGACTAGTTTTCTCGTTGACGTCAACTCCTTCTCCGTATCGTCCTACGACACCGTCATCGAGGAGGTCGAGCAGTTTATAGAGGCTTAGGAGGCTTCATCAAGCGTCGCGGTCGACCAGGTAACCTTGAGGTCGGCAACTATAGAGTTTCTACCCCAGGATTATGTCGACCCATCGTCTTGGGTACCTTCTAGTCCTCATAGCCCCAACCCGATCCAAACAGCTGCCCCAACCACCTAGCAACCCATCCCCATAGATCCGTGCCCCGACTCTTACTAGTGGAGGCACAAGTTCATAAATGTTGAGCAGGTCAGGACTTATGAACCTCTCATGACCCTTGCCGAGCCCTAAGACCTGTCTCGTCTTCTTGACGGTCGAGTCACATACGACGCTTGGCATAGTTTTGGCTGTTGGCGTCGACCAGGTTGGTTGAGTTCAGCCCCTACTCGATTCAAGACGTGGCGTTGTGGCTTACCATAGAGGGATTGGTTAAATAGTTAATGTCCACCTACTTATCACCAATTGGTTTTAAGTAGGATATGACAACCAGATAGCCAAAAAACTCTATAGTTAAGCGTGCTTGACTTACAACAGTCACAGGATGGGTGACCCCATAGGAAGTAAGCACAGTGCAACACTGAGATTCATCAATTGGTATCAGAGCTGAGGTCACGAGTTCGAATCAATGGTGAGGCAAAAGCCAAATCCAGTCCTAGATTGGAAGTGGGCGTAGGTCCGGCCAAGTCTAGTCTTAGGAGGGGGATGATGGGCGTGTAGGCTAAGGGCCAAGTTAAGCATGCTGCGCAGCTGGGCTTGGTGATCAAAGGTTGCGGCAGGGTGACTTCCTGGGAAGTAAGCATAATGCAGCACTGCGATCCAACATTGACAATATTATCGAACGCCACAAAGAGGACTGGATCGGGCTACACCTCGACTCACTAAAAGCCCCCATTTCTCTCTAGTTCACCCCTTTCCTTACCGCCTTCCTCAGGCAAATATGCCCGAACGCGCACCGCATCCTGGCATGCTTCCCCCAAATATGTGCTCGGCACCAAATACCTTGCACCTTAGAACTCTTTCGTTTCTTATTCTTAGTCCGAGCTCTACCATCGAAGCACGACAGAGGCTTCCTTATGATCCAGGCAAAGGGCCCGACTTGCAGCATTATCCACCTAGCTACCTGACAACAATAAGGGGTGGAAACACCGGGTTTTCTCCCTAAAATACAAGTGGCACCTCCTAGTCCCGAATCTCTAAAGTTCACAATTTATGAGGCATGAGACCCGACATTGACTCGCTCGTTGACCGCCCATGCCAAAACCATCTCCGCCGAACGGTTTACTACTTAATATTTAATATAGGGAAGAATTTTAAATATTATTATGTTTCACTTTACTCATGCAACATTTTCACATATATAATGTGAACGAAAAGTAAACTCGATATCAGTGGACTTCTAAATAGTCAAAATTGAGCCACTCTTGAAGTCTTTTAGTCTTCAACTCTTGAAGTCTTCGGAATCTTTGTACATGCATTTTCTATCTACCGGAAAAGGGGTACATATTCCGAGGAAAGGATTTACATTACAATAATAGATAAGAGACACCCAGACCCCAATTTTAATTAATCACCAAAACCGGTGCAAAATCCAAAATAAATCACATTCATTCAAGGGGTTCTAAGTCCATGACCAAACGGACATGCTAGGCAATCGATATATAGCATAAAATAAGTAATGCATTAATTTGTGACTTTAAAAGATATAATCCAATTATACCATACAAATTTGGGTCAATCTAAAATAAACTTTATATGGAAACAAATTTCCATATAACAAATCAAAACATTTCATTAATTAATTAATTAATTTCATACCAAAATCAAATTTGCATGAAATCAATCAATTACTATTATAATTTTATTTTAAATTAACATTTTAATCTAAAATATTATAATCATGAAAATTTACTTAAATAGCATTTAATTATCACATAAAGAATCACTATTTAAAGAAAAAAAATAAATATTTCAAAATTATAACAATATAATTATTACTACCATAAAAATCATATTTTAAATGGTAACAATAATATATGATCATCCGATCTTTCAATATATTAATTTTTCAAATAAAGAAAATAATCATCCAATAGTAATTAATTTCTAATTATCAATATAGAAATTATCATCAGGTCTTTCAATACTATAAAAAATATCTCATATTTAATTAATAGTAATTAATTTCTAATTATCAATATAGAAAATTTTCAAATATGATAAAATAATATTACCAAAAATATTATGGAGTAATATTTAATTTGGTAATATAATTCTAATTATCAGAAAATTTTCAAATACAATAACAATTGATATCACCAAAAAAATCTAACAACAACAACAACAACAACAACAACAATAATAATAATAATAATAATAATAATAATAATAATAATAATTATTATTATTATTATTATTATTATTATTATATAACGAATAACGAATAATATGTTATTTTTAAGAAAATGAACCAAAAGGAAAAGTGCACTTTTGTCAAATATTAAAAATTAAAATATTTTTGAATACTAAAAAATTAAAATATTTTCTAAAAAATAAAGAGTTTATTATC
Source organism: Ipomoea batatas (assembly GCA_002525835.2). Lineage (NCBI taxonomy): Eukaryota > Viridiplantae > Streptophyta > Magnoliopsida > Solanales > Convolvulaceae > Ipomoea > Ipomoea batatas. The sequence continues at coordinate 5,589 of NXFB01002597.1, forward strand.
GAAATGGTCCCTCGACTATTGCGAAATTATCAATTTGGTCATCGACAATTTTTCGTGCCCAATTAAGTCATCGACTTTGAAAATTTTAACCATTTTGATCCTTTGTTTATTTTACCGTTAGATATCCGTTAAATCGGGACCAAATTGGCAATTTCACTATAATCAATGGACCATTTCAGTCATTACATGCACAACTTTTCTGAAAATTTAATTACCTAAATGGTCATTGACTATAGCAAAATTATCAATTTGGTCCCGATTTAACGGATATATAACGACAAAATAAACGCAGAACCAAATTGGTTAAATTTTTCAAAGTCGAGGACCTAATTGGGCACAAAAAATTATCAAGGACCAAAATTGGTAATTTCACAATAGTCGATGGACTATTTCGGTAATAAAATTATTTAAAAAAAAAAAAAGAAATTCTGAAAATATTTTTCGCGTTTCCCAACCAAAGTTTGGTAATATGGTTGTTCTCCGACAAAAATTAAATGTACCCTGCTGGCCTGCACTAGCCTTAGGATTAAAACCGTAAATTTACTGTTTCTTATAATCGTGATGATCTTTTCCCTCGCTCTCAACTGTTGGCACTTGTCGATCAGTATAAATGACTCAACGTATACGTAGTTGGAGCCCCGTTCTTATCTATACTCCTTCTCAATATCACCGAATATTCTCAGAGAATGGCACCGAGAACTTCAACTTTCCGGCTCCGGTGGATGATCACGACGGTGGCGTTGACTCTACTTCTACTACTGATCATCCGCCCATGCAATGGCAACTTCTTCAAGCCGTTTAATGTGAGCTACGACCACAGGGCTATCATAATCGACGGCCAGCGCCGCATGCTCATCTCCGCCGGACTTCACTACCCGCGCGCCACTCCCGAGGTATTCCTTAGTTGCTCCACTAATTAACTTTCCCGATTCACTCAATTCATACTTATATGTGGGATTGTATTTACGATTTTACGTTGCTATACTTGTCTCAGAGTTTTTGTGCTTCTTCTGCCGCAATTTCGATTGTTCTGTTAATGTTTTCTTCTGTGCTTTAGTGAGGATTCAAATTCAAAGTTCAAACTAGTAGGCGTAATGAACTCGAGAAAATTTTTGTTTTTCTTTCCAAGTTGGTGTTGAGGTGCGTGATCACTGAGAGAATCACGCAATTGATTGCTTGTTTGTTAAAATTGGAGAGGGTGTTGACTAATGAACAACTTAAAAATGAATTTGTGCAAAGAAAAGACTGATTGGAACAAGAAAAACAGAGAAAAATTTTTATTGAACAGTAATCTGAAGAGCTGCAATTCTGCAAAGACTGTCCTTAATCCACTTGCTTGGTTGTGAGGAGTTCATACTGAAGTTCAAAATCTTATGGTTTAAAGCTCATTTGAGCCTAAGTATCAGAGGAGATTAATGCATGAACTGGAATGAATATACAGTAGCAGGCTATAATCTCCTCGAGGAGCTAATTTCTTTATTTTCCACATCTCTATACTTATTTCCTTCTACTTATTCTTCCCACTACAATTTTACACTTAACTACCTATTATGATATTAATTTCTACTTTCCATGTTTTAAATACTGTAGATGTGGCCTAATTTGATCGCAAAAAGCAAGGAAGGTGGGGCTGATGTCATTGAAACATATGTATTTTGGAATGGACATGAACCAGCCAAAGGGGAGGTATCAGAAAATAGTCCTGGCTTAACCTATGCTTGTTGGATGATAAAAATGAATAAGTAGAAAATTAATGTCTTTGAAGCATATTAATTTTGTGGACTTTCTTTTCAGTATAACTTTGAAGGAAGATATGATATTGTCAAGTTTGTGAAGCAAGTTGGATCTGCTGGACTCTATCTATTTCTCCGAATTGGTCCTTATGCATGTGCTGAATGGAACTTCGGGTTACAATCTCTCTTTATTTTTGACCATGCTTACTTTATCTTTTTGGCCAAATTTATATAATATGGATTATGGAATAACTTCTGTTTATCCTCTGCTAGTTACTGAATGACCCAAAATTTTATCCATACGTCAATGCAAAAGAAAAATCAGCTCTGGATTAAATGCTCTTGACTGTTGCTTCTCTCTGGATCTCACTTGTATTTGCGATTATGTTGCAGGGGCTTCCCAGTATGGCTGCGTGATGTACCTGGAATAGAATTTCGAACAGATAATGCACCCTTCAAGGTATGGTTGGACAAAACATTTTTTACCCCTCAGGCCTTGAATATATACTTACCTGTGCCTATTACTCTAATTTAATTTTTATTCTAGTTTATTTTGATTCTGTTAGTTCTTTTACTTCCCTCTATCAGTCTTTAAATTTTCAAAGTTTGAGTAATTAAGTTCATGTCGTGTTTTAGAATTTCAATTTTATAATTTTTGTGTTTAAAGTATTAGAGACATTATTAGAGGGTTTAAGGATAAGAACTAGCAAGAACTGAGAGATGCTGGAAAATAGAGATGGATCAATACAGTTGAATAAGTTATAGCATATTTAGATTATAATACCTGTGCTGCTGCCTTCAGGTGATTATTTCCTGATAAAGTGATTCTAGTATTTTCTAGAATTCATTTCTCATTTATATTTGTATTCTCTTCATCTAGACAAGTACTCTCTGTCTCATGGAACTTGTAAACAAGTTGTTTAGCACAAATTTTAGGAGAAATGAGGGAGAAATGGTTAAGTAGAGAATTTAAAATAACGTTGTTTAAGTTCAAAATGTTTCCTACATGCAGAGAAATTGTATGGTTGGTAATGAGTTAAGTGATGGCTCACAATGTCTTGTCATTTCATTTATGTATGTAATATTTTGCTCAAGTGAGGGTTATATATGGACTTCCTAAAATATAACTCAATACAAACAGAATGAGATCAGGGAAGTATCTTATAAGAGAAACTCAGAAAATTAGGTCTCTTGTTTGTTTTTGTGAAGTCTGTAGGGAATGGGCTTTCTGAATTGTCTAGGAGTGATTGAACTTCCTTTGTTCACAGTTCTATCATGGTGCTTGCTTCTTGGTTCCCAACCATGCACAAAGAGAAACAGGGCCACTAAATAAAAGAGAATAAAGCTTTTAAATGGAATTTGATGCCTCCTGTCTTTTGGATTTATAGCTGTATAATTTCAACCATCAAATTAGAGAATGTACTTTTTGTTTATTCATTTACGGTTGGTTCATCTGAGTTACTACTTGCCTAAAGCTCTGATTTAAACATTACACAGATGTCTAAGGAGTTTTGCAATTTTTAATTTGTTGAATAAGTTCACTTTTTATTTTTTCGCGAGTCAAAATGAAATGATAATTTTAAGTCATTTTAATGACCATTTTCATGACTGTTTTTTGAACTTTTCTAGGAGGAGATGGAGCGGTTCGTTAAAATGATTGTGGATCTTATGCAATCAGAATCACTCTTCTCGTGGCAAGGTGGACCAATCATACTGTTGCAGGTTGTCAAAACTTCTTACCTTCTGTCATTAGCCAAAATGCTACTGTTACCTGATATGTTCATTGGCTATACTTGACTGCTAGATGAGTAAGGCTCCATGCTAGAAGTAACATTTTTAATGTGGTTCAAGAAAGATACAAGATATTGGGTTGTGTCAATGCTTTTATTGTTTTCCAAGTTGAAATTGAGGGATTGAAGGCCTTGTGGATCGCAAATATAGGGATGTTAATTGTAGCCTGAAACCGACGGGCTGGCCCGATAAGACTGAAAACTTATAGGGTTAGGGCCGAAAGAAATTAACCTGATAAGGAAATCGGGCCAGCCCTATTGGGCTTTTGGGCTAGTCCGGTTGGCTTGGTCGGGATGGCACGTTTAGCCCTATTACCCAAAAAAAAAAAAAACTAAAAAAATAAACTCAACTCATCCAGATATTTTCTTCATATATATATATATATATATATATATATATAGACACACACACACACTTTCAATCATTCATAAATTAATGACCTAACTCATGGACAGCCAAAGTGATATACTAATATGCAACATCCTTTTGGTATTGTGGAGCTAGCTTTGTCAATTCTATTAAAAGATATAAATTAATAAATGTGTGGTGTCATTTTAAACTTAATTTTATTTGAGGATTACATGTATTTGATTATCTTGTTCTATTTTAATATTTTAGGCATAAAAGAAATTTTGTATAGTACATTATATTTTAAATTAATTGTTACATACTTGCATTATGTTTTTGAGTTGGAGTTTCTAAATGGAGATTTAGATTGACTAAATGATGTTTAAGTTTATATTTTTTAATGTAAAATGTGTAGTTTGTTAAAATTGAAAGTTTAGAATGTTAATTTTAAAATATCAAAAATTTTAATTGAGCCCACCCGATAAACTTGATAGCCAAGGTTTTAGGCTTAGGGACTTGGGGCCACAAATTTTAAACCTGACCCCAAAAAAAAAAAAAACCGAACTGATAAACTCGGTAGCCCGATAGGGCTATCCCCAAACCGAGTGAGCTAGCTTGATTGATAT
>NXFB01002599.1:0-10081 GCA_002525835.2 Ipomoea batatas
CTTTTAAAATTATTCAACATACTCCATAAATGTAAGTGTTTCTGCCCTAGACATAGCCCCATAGGCTTTATGTTAGTAATGTAGCTTTTAATTTCATGTGCTTTGACATGTATATTGGAGATTCTCTAGGTTATGTTTGGGTTTTGAAGTTAGAAAAAGAACCATGCAATGTAGTACCTTTTTCAGCATCTCATGGTGAGAATGATACATGTGTAGTATCAATTACTCATCTGATTGAACTTGCAGGTAATACTGTGTATCCAAATTCAGGTGGGGTGTTAGTTGATGCCTCCTAAGATCAAATTCATATCCTTGTAGAGCATAGCCCATTATTCCACTGCACTTGAATAGAACTTGCTAGGTTGACAGTGGACTTCTTCTGGTATGCTGGTGCGATGGAGGGGAGTGTGTGTGCATTGCTTGTAAGTAAGAATGAATCAGGATTCTATATCTATATGGTTATACTGTGTTCTGTGTGCTTTTCATGTGATTCATTACGGATGATATTGTTATTACATCTTGATTGGTCATGTATTCAGAAACCATCTCATTATCTGTCCTTCACCCCCCATGAAAAAAATAGATAAAACACTTGATAATTGAATTTACAGGATGACAAGAATACTAAATATGAAGTGTTTGGCAATAAAAACTACAATGAGAATTGTTTAAGTTCTGATAAATAATGGCCACACCATGTAACAACACTTAGCTTATGCTCATTTGTAAAATGGTAATAATTGCATTGCATAACGCCTTCAACTTGCTGGTGCCTTATCATCAAGCATTTGTTTCTTTTCTTTGCTTAAAATCTTTTTCTGTATACTGATATTTTTTTTCTATATTTTAATTATTAGATAGATCGTATGGGCCAGAGAGATCCAGTACTAGAGGACAAGGTCAAGTATCGTTACAATAGTGTCGTTTTTCATTACAGAAAATCATTTATACAAGACAATGCTCAGAGGTAGTTTCCATCACTTGGCCTTTTATTTTTATAAGTAGCATGAATGAAGTTGTTATGAAATGAGAAGGTACTTTGTTTTCACTACAATGTGTGCTCTTATTTATTTTATTTTTTTTTTAATTTTTTAATATTAAGATTGTTAATAAAGAAATGTGTTTTGCTACTAGTTGGTGTGGAATAGGACTTGTATGAATCGCTGTTGTTTCTATGTCTATGTTGGTAATCTTGCACATGGTTCAATTTGTTTGTCAATGATCAATCATAGTAAGGGGAAATTTTTTGTAATAGAGTGATCAGATAATGTTTGCACATGGTAATCTTGCACATGGTTATCCTGCATGCTATGAGAGGGAATTAGTGTATGCTCCATTTCCATTTCACATCTTTTGCAAGTCTCTTAACGAAAGTTTTTGGGAGCAGGAAAACCAGGAAGAAAAACAAAGAGAAGTTAATGGTCAATTCAACTGAAGAAGACTTTATAGAGAAGCATACTGGCATGTATCTCTCACATTTTCAATTCAAGATTTGTTATGCATCATAATGACTCCATACTATAGTGTGGAAACTGTATACTCCAAAATAATTGGTGGGAAATATTTTTTATTTTTAATTATAAAAAAGGTTTTGCTTTATTAATTATAGTATAATATATATATTATTATTCTTTTTAAAAACAAAGTATGACTTTCCGCTACACCCGCTTGAGTAGGTGTAGCGGAAAGTCATTTTTTTAATTAAAAAAATACTTTACGCTACACCTGCTCCATAACGGGTGTAGTGGAGAGTCATTTTTTTAATTAAAAAAAAATACTTTACGCTACACCTGTAACAGGTGCCGCGAAAAGCCTACACTTTTAGAGTCACTACCATACGCTACACCTGTAGAGGTGTAGCGAAAACACTTTTACAGGTGTAGCGTATGGATTTTTTTGTACTAGTGTTTATTCCCCAACTTAAGTCCTTTATGAACAAACCCAACGTTTATTCTTGGTACCTTAAGGGATGTTTCTCAAAATAAAATATATGCGTAACTTAAAAGAGAAAACCATCCAAATTGTACAAGAGAGTACACTTCATGATCTCTAAGATCCTTAATGTTAACTATGCCTTAAGTAGAGATCTCTTAATGTTAGCATAATGCTAACTATGTTCCATGACTAGTTTTATAACTTAACTTAAACACTTCCTCTAACGGCCAAGAGTTTGGAGTTGACACGTCTGTCACTCCCACTCATCAAAATAGCCAAAAGATAGTTTAGTCATAGAAGCATTCCAACAACTTAGACAATAAACTAAAATTCTAAGTCCATAAATGTGGAGTTTTAAATATACACCATAACTTCCCAAATAACTTTAAGGTCCACTTTATAATGAACTGAATATTATGAATGACTCAGGATCAATTTTGAAGAAACTAAAGACTCTATTAAATTCTAAAGAATTTATTTAAATAATAGCGTATCACAAGTTAAATGTTTTGTTCTAATAAACTCCTTAATATTGTTACAACATTTTCATAAATATGTTGCACAATCAAATGTTCAATAATTTAATTTGAACTTATGAATTTATGTGAACAAATACAAGATTGATACTTGTGGAATCTTTAGTAGAGTATCTTAATGATCTTTTTCTAAATGATCACTCCCACTGATTAAAATATTTCTTCAGTAGAATTAATGATATACGTACTCAGAATTGATTTGACCAACTAAATAATGAAGATATAATTCCCCACCATTAGTTGGGCATACTAAATAATCAATATTTGGTTCCAATCTAACTAAAGTAATAACTAATGAGGACATAACTCCCCACCATAGTTGGTCATACTAAAGTAATAAAATACACTTTCCAAAATCAAGTTGGAATTTGGCTCGAAGGGGTACATTTTATTCTTGAAAATCAAAAGAGGTATATATAATATATCACGTAACTTACTACAGTTAGTTCAAATAACCGAGCAAGATTCGCGAAATAATTAATAAAAGTTAAATTTTGGGAAGTAACTAAATACATGTTTTGCCAATGAAAACCATGAAAACTTAGAGGTATAATTGAACTAAATTTATAAATTCTAAGATTTTGATAAAATTATTATCTAATGGGTGATGGATTTATTGACATAAAACTTGCCTGTAGGCTAAAGTTTTTTTTTCTATTAAATTCAATTAAAACACTTATGATAAAATTGCATCTTAATTATTAAATAGACAGAAGAATCTAGAGACATAAAACTTGCCTGTGGGCTAAAGTTTTACTCAATTAGATCCAACTGAAATTTTATGATGAAACAATTATCAAATGAGTTGAAGAATCAAGTGATATAAGACTTATTTGTAGGCTAAAGTTTTAATCAACGAGATTCATTATAACTATTATGATAAAACTTAAGAAATCATGTTCCTTTTCTTAATCCCTGTGGGTAAATTACTAAATTAACAAATATGATCTAAAATTTGCATCATAAAATTAAACTTTATGATAGAGATGGAAATAATCATAAACTAAATAAATTGATTTATTTCTATCATCACTGATAAAACTACTAAACTACATTCCGATACATAATTGCCTATGGGCTAAATTATGATCATAGTCCAGTATTTAATCCTAATTAACCATACAAATATAACAAAATTGCCTGTGGGCTAAATTCCATCATATTAAATACACTTAATCACAAATGATTTGTCTAAAATTTTATGTGATCAAGATAAACCGCTCAATATATAATTTTAACTGATTGAAGATGTTGTGGCTCCCAACCAAATTAAAATTATAAGATCACTAGACAATTATCAATTCATTGCCTTAACCTTTGTGTGATTCAAACTTAAGAAAAATCAGTAAATTAAAGATGTTATGCCTATTCTTTAATGAACTGAAATCAAATCACATTGACAAGGAATAATTTAAAAAATATTTTAACAAACAGATTATACCAGATTGTGATGGGAAAATCCAAATATATGATATTTAAGGGGACTAGTGGCACAAGATGTTCTTAAGTCATGGCCATAAAACTAGTATGCCTCCTCAATTCATATGTACTCAATGTATAACTGTTTGGGGTATAAACCTAAAAAAAATTGTAGGGTATACACAAAAATTGCATGGTTCACCTATGATTAAAGCTTGAATGGGTGAACTAAATCAATGGACCAAACGCGCTTAAATTCAGGCACTACCGTAACTAAAGTTTATGCATAAGTCCAACTTAATTAGGACCTAATATAATTCCATCCTAAATTTATGCATTGCTAAAGGCATAATAAATAAATAAAAATATTTTGCATAACAAAATATTATGCGTTGGCCAAATTAATATGCATAAAATTAGGCATTTAACTCATATATTTTAAACAAATTGCATAACTTAAGCCAATTTTTAATATGAGCTTTCAAAGCATAAACTTAATATTCAAACTCTATTGAGTCAAAATTAACAATCGTTATACCCTGCACCACGGTGCACATAGCAATGTGCACCACGTATGTAAAATGACGTCGTTTTGGTGTTAGTAGACGCGGACACGAATGACTCAGGGAATTCATTATCTATAATACACATAATCATTATATAGAATACACAAAATGTTTGCTCATAATACACATAATATTGACGCAAAATACACAGAACTCATCCTCCTAACATTCGAATGCACAAACACATTACAACTTGTGTTAATAACATGAATACACATAATATTTACACAAAATACAAAGAACACATCCTCCTAAACATTCGAATGCACAAAAACATCACAACATGTGTTACTAACATGAAATCACAACATGTGTTACTAACATGAATACACATAATGGTTGCCTATAATACACAGAACAGTTGCCTAGAATACACAGAACGATTGCCTGGAATACACAGAATATTAACATAAATACAGAGACCGACCGAAACGGGAAACGTGATTTCCAAAAAAAAAAACGGATGATTAGTTTACAATGCTCAAAACGACGTCGTTTAGGTACGTGGTGCACAGTATAATTTGCCCCAAATTAAAGAGACCCAAATTTTTGAATAGTAAAGTGATAAATATATATACTTTGAAATTTCAAACTTTAAGCCCATTAAAATGTTTTAATACATAAAGATCAAATTTATGAGAAATAGACGGAATTTACAAATTCCAACAATATCTAACCAAAAATATATATTGTCATTTGTAAATCAAAATCTCACAAACCCTAATTGCATATTTAATCCTAATATTATGCACTTAATGTGATCAAATTCATGAAACAATCTAAAGAGTTGAATTAACTATAAAGTACGAATTTACACTAAATATTCATTATCCATACTTAACCAAATATAGGCATAACGAACTAAAATCATAATTCAAAGAACTTAAAGAATTATGAAATTAGTGGCAATAGCCAGTTGCCTTAGCAAATATGTTTTTTTTTAAAAAAATTACTAAATTGATTCTCCATAGCCTAATTAATAATATTATTATCATTAATGACAAATTGCAAATAATCCAAAAGGCAATAGCCATAATAATATTATCACATTAAATAGGAGACTAAATATGAAAAAAAAAAAAATAGTTAAAACCACTTACTTGTGACACCTCGAAAATTCGGTATGTATTTTCTTGAGAAAACATTATATAAAAGAAATTATTTATACTACTTTAAATGTTTTATGTTGCCCGAAAATTATTATTTTATTGTGTTTCCCTTTACTTCGGGTATAATATATTTATAAATATTATTTTGAAATTAGTTTTTAAGATTTGATTTGTGTTGATGGATTAGAGCATGGGCTTATTATTAGAGGACTTGGTTTCGAACCTGTGCAACAATAAAATGTTTTTTTTCAAAGCTTTATTCTATTCTTATTCGTGTATATAGATATATATACTAAACTGGGTATGTGAGCACTCAAGAGTTTGAGTAGCTAGATGGTTCGGACTGGTGGTGTTGATTGTAATGTTGCAGGTTCAATTCTCCTAGGCTACAAATTTATAGTTCTGTATGTGTTTTGGTTTCAGCTGAGAAGAGGAAACGTTAGGTGAAAATATATATATATATATATATATATATATATATATATATATATATATATATATATAAAATGATTGTGNTTGCAAATACGTTTAACCTAGGTGGAAATTATGAGATTTTACTAAACCCGAGGGGCTTGAAAGATAATTACAGCATTTATCCTAATATACGATACGGTGTAGAATATTATACTCGTACAACTCCTTTTTCCCAACTCGAATAACTCTTCGGTCTCGATTTTTCTCAGATCAAAAGCTAAGCTCTCTCCCAAATCCGAATCGGAGATCAGAATTCACTGCTTCATTGTGAGCCTTTTGGCGTTTCTGTTTGTCTGCAGAGGAACGATAGGAGGTAGAATTCCGGCGAAACATAGACACTGAATTTTCCGGGGTTTTTTTTCTCGCGTTGATTACTATATAGAAAATTTAAGGCTCTTTTGCTTTTAATTTTTCAGTTTCCGGGTGAGATTTGAATAACTTGTGTTGATTACGAAGTAGTGGTGTGTAGGATGCAGGTAAATTCTTCCTTCTCTAGAAATTCGGGAAAAAAACTAGAGGGAAATGCATTATTTGTTTTAAATACAGTGGAAACTTTTGCAATGAGACTGATTGATTCATCATTTTGTGCCTTTTCACTTGTAGTTGGCATGAATTTTAATATAGTTTTATTTTTAAATGCTCCCTACAATATTTTTCTTGAGCAGATGATTGATTTAATACAGTTTGACTTCCAGGGAGAAGCCATTTTGATATGGATTTATTAGTAATAGATAATACCTAATGATCTCGAATGGGAATGCTTTTTGTTAGAATCTATATTGATGTATGGGTTATTGACCTGCTTGGTTTATATAGACATTTTAACAAAAATGCAGAATAAGGGGTAACCCCAGCCAAGATGGCAATAGATTCACGCTTGTAGCCACAAGGTCATGAGTTTGAATCCTTGCCCCCTTGTTTGAGTCAGTCAGCTATGGCTGGTTTACTTTCTTGTGGTCCTTTGCCACCTAGGGTAACAAGGTGGGGTTTACTCATACTTGAAAGGGTTTGGGGTTTCCCTCACCATCCAAAAAAATGCAGAATAAGAGCATATAAATGAATTGAGGATATCCTTATTTCTATATCTCATTTATGCCATCTGAACTCATTGCACTGCCCAGAAGTTTGTGAAACAGCATCAACATATTGAAACTCATATTTTGAGCGAACCACTGCTGATTTATAGCTTAAATTTTTTGCCAAGACTTTCACATTTATTCCACCTAATTTATATGATTTTGTATGTATTCAATGATCAATTGCTCATTAATCTCTTTTTCTGAATTATTTGGGCAATCTGTTTCAGAATAATATGTATCTTTTCAGGCATCAAGGGCAAGGCTTTTCAAGGAGTACAAAGAGGTACAGAGGGAGAAAGCAGCTGATCCAGACATACAATTAGTTTGTGATGATTCCAATATTTTTAAGTGGACAGCTCTTATAAAAGTGGGTTCTTTTTCTTACTAAAGAAGAGAATAATTTATTTTTTTCATGACACCAAACTGCCATCCGCTTTTTCACTTGTGTGAATAGGGATAGGGAGGAATGGTTGAGAGAAAGAGCATGCAGTAATGATGTTTGTTGGTTATTTTATTTATGTTTTGCATAGGGGCCATCTGAAACTCCCTTTGAAGGTGGAGTTTTTCAGCTTGCTTTCTCTGTCCCTGAGCAGTATCCTTTGCAGCCTCCTCAAGTGCGGTTCTTAACCAAAATATTCCACCCAAATGTTCACTTTAAGGTACCATTTGATGAATTTTTAGTACATTCCATCCCAAAACAGAATTACTGATGCGTAGTTGGCATAAGACACAACTTGTTGTTCCAATGCACACCTATATGCATTATGTTTCTATCTATGCACCACATAGATGATTAAAACAACACATCTTTTCATTCTTTCATAGTACCAGTTTTGTTACACTACTTAACTTCTTGAGCCATCAATACTTATATTTTTGAATGATATGTTGCTTTAGGTTAAATTGTGAAAGTTCATTTGGGCATGAAACTTAACTTTTACGGCATAGATTCTTCAAGGGCCTTATTTTCAATTAATATCCTTAATTATTATAGCATTTTTATTAACAATAACAATCTTATAGCCTTTTAGGATTATTTGCTACTGGAAAATCAAAATGATTTGAAATTTAGAACTCTAGAAAAAGAGTTTGAGGAATTGAGAGGAAAAGCAGGGAAAGACAGTGCAGAAGGACGATACCGAATAAAAAGCAGGAATAAAAGGGGAGAAGAACTCAGTAATAGAGGTATTGTCAGAGAGTTCATCAGTTATATGGAAAAAATGCAGAGGGACGATTATGAATAAAAGCAGGAATAAGAGGGGAAAAGAACTCAGAAGTAGAGGTATCGTCAGAGAGTTCATCAATTATATGAAGAAAATTAACAGAACCACTACTTCCTTTTTGCACATAGGAGTGGTCATATTTATGGTTACTCAACAAAACTCAACCTTAAAACTGTAAGTTTTGATGGTTAAAGTGTCCCAGTTGTTGTAAGGAACTAAGGATGGTTCTTCCCTTCTAGGTGTGCTTCCATATGGAAAACTTTGCTTTAAATAATTCCTTTTTAAATTCTTTTATGTTTTCTTGTTCTTAAATATGAAACTCTAATTTCAGCAGACTAAAGAAAATTAAACTTGTGCATATAATTGGTCTGTGGAATATTCACCCACACTTTTTCTTTTTATTTTTAATGTATAAATTTTCTTAGCTTCCTTTTCTCTTCTTCCTATATAAGAAATATGCTGCCACTGTGGTATTCTGGTGCTAGTATTGCTGATCTAGATTTCTAAGCAACAGTTCTAGAATAATTTATTTTTTCAACTTTTTGTGTGTTCAACCAGACTGGAGAGATTTGCCTTGATATATTGAAGAATGCATGGAGTCCTGCTTGGACACTTCAGTCTGTTTGTCGAGCAATTATTGCGTTGATGGCTCATCCAGAACCTGATAGCCCTCTTAACTGTGACTCAGGTAATTAAAGTTTGTCTTATGAAGATGAGATTCCCATTTTCTGTTTCTTTACCAAGGTTTAGAGGAAAATGCTGCTTGTTTGGAGCATGGATGAGAGCTATGAGTGTGAATTTAGTCTCTTAATTTCATGCTGTTGTAAGTTTATAACTCATTCCTGATGTATGAAAAGGTCCATATAAATTAATGGCAGTATTCTTTCTCACTCAAATACATGTTTTGGTTTGTGTGAGTGCATCAAGTGTTCTAAAATTCATGGATTCTTGGATGCCCTCATTCTCTCAAGAAAATAGCTTTCCTGATTTTTTACTTCGTGTGGTTAATGTGTATATCTCCCAAATCAAGCCCTCTGATTTATCTTTTATGTATTTGATTCTCATCCACCATTCAATGGTCACTTTACTGCAGGGAATCTTCTTCGTTCCGGTGATATAAGAGGATACCAGTCAATGGCAAGAATGTATACTAGGCTTGCAGCCATGCCCAAAAAAGGGTGATTGGATAAGTTGCTACCTATAAACAATTGATAACAAAAAAAATTGGAAATCTCATGTGTGATGAACATTAGCCAGTGTTACATGCAACTATTACAATACAATATTCAATATTTGTTGTGGGATAGTCGTGTATTGTTGTAAAAACCATATTTCAAGCAACACTCTTGCTTTTTACGATCTTCAGCAAGAAATTTCGCCCACTTCTCTATTTATGACTGGGACTTATATCGTCATCATAATTACAACAGTAAAGTGTTTGCTACTTGCTTTACCAGCATGGTTATAGAAAAGTAAAAGGTATGTTCTTTCTTATCCAGACTCAGATGCAATATTATCTCTGTACTAATTACAATATGCTTCCTGTACAGAGATTGTACACATCTTAAAGCACCTAAAGCTCGCCTTCAATTCCTTGTAGAAATCTCATCTGAACACCTGAGTTACTCTTGTGAGCATTTTTCTTACCAGTAAATATAAATGGTATTTGTTTTTCCATTTCATCTCAGTGTCATATACTTTAGGGTTTTGTTTTGTGAAACAGACATTTTGCAAAAATGC